>JAUPMG010081370.1:0-12842 GCA_031762675.1 Pachysandra terminalis | reverse complement strand
ATGACGGAAAAATATAATGGGATAAAAAAATAATAAAAGAATACCTTAAGGAGGAATTGAAATAAATAATTGAGAGAATATTTGAGGAAGATTTTCCATGTGTAAAATTTCAAAAAAAATTAGAAAAAATTGATTTTAGAAGTTGCCACATGGCATATCAAAACCCAAAAGAAGAAAATCAAAATAAAAAAGAAAGAAATAACAAAAATAAAATAAAAAAACTAAAAAATAAATAAAAAATATTCAAACGTGCTCTCTCCCTCCATCCTTTCCCATTCTTCCCTTTCTATGCTCTCTTCCTCCTTGTTCCATGTCTTTCCTTTTTTTTTTTCTCTGTTTTCTTCTCTTTCTGGTTCGTCTTCTTCCCCCGTAACAAAACCAAAAACCAAAATTACATTACAAAGCCACCAAAAAAAAAAAAACCTAAACCCAAATCCAATAATCCAAAAGCCCCTCGAACCAAACCCAATTAGACCCAAACCGAACCAAACCCTGAACCAACCAACCCAAAAACCAAGAAGTCTGAACCGACCTGAAGGCTCCATTTGGCCCGAATCAAAAAAAAAAAGGCTTAATCTCCACAATTCTGAGCCGCCCCTCAAGCCGAGCCGCACCAAGGAGCTTAAAGTAGAAGATAGCAAAGGAATACTTCTACAGGTATTTTATTTATTTTTATTTTTTATTTATTCTTATTTAATTTTACTTTTCTTTTCTTTTCCTTTCTTTTATTTTTGAGAGCATGTTTTAAATGTTCATTTTTCTTTTTATTAATTTGATGAATCTGATTAATACATGGTTGTAGTAATCTCTAATTGATTAGATCTTTTATGGATTCCTTTTTTTATTTTTTATTTTTTTATTTTTAAGTGTTTCCTAGATTTTTATTAACTTTGATTTATTTTAAATTTTTAATAAGTTGGCCAAATAATATTTGAACTAGGTAACCGGTTAAGCCGAGAGTAGATGGGTGCTTAACACCTTCCCATCTCTCAAATAAACCTCTTTACCCGAAATCTGGTTAGACCATTGTTTATTTAAAATTTTGCCTATTTTTGGGATTAATTGACAAACCATGGGTAACCATTCACACCCGAACTCAATGGATGGTGGCGACTCCATATTTACCCGATGGACCTATGGTCCACCTGACCGTGGGGTGATCACACATATCATTAACAAATATCTCTTATATTACTTTCTTTTTTAAAATTTAATATCAATAAATAGCATATATTTCAATGAAAAGATGCCTTTTTTATTAATTAACTTTATATTGTTTTTATTTGATTATACCCTCGATGCCTTGGGTTTTCATCACAAATGGGTACAATTAATAATGTACTGTGTTATGTCCGTGTCTTATAGTATTCTTCTGAATGGAAGTCCTACTGGATTCATCTCTCTACAATGTGGTCTTAGACAGGGTGATCCCATTTCACCTTATCTCTTTATTATTTGTCAACAAGTCCTGTCCTTTGCCTTCGACAAAGCCGAACTGGGTGACTTGGTTCATGGCATTAAAATTAGCATATCATCTTCACCTATCTCCCATCTCATGTATGCTGATGATTTGTTGATTTTTTGTCGTTCTAAACATAGTGAGTACAGTGCCCTTTCTGACATTATTGATTGCTACTGTAAAGAAGCAAGCCAACAAATCAACAAAGAGAAATCATCCCTACTCTCTAGCCCTAACCTTGTGGGTTTTGATAAAGCTGTTGTAATTAGTGTTTTTGAGATCCCTTGGAAAAAAGAGGTTAATGATTACCCTGGAGTCCCAATCTGCGATGGTAAGCCTTTTAAAGGACTCTTCTCTAACCTCTTGGCTAGAAGTAATAGGCTTCTTGCGTGGTAGAAGGCCAAAATGCTTACACATGCCGGCCGTTCCACCCTCATTAACTCTTCCTTATCTGGGCAACCTCAACACTTGATGGCTTGCATGCCGTTACCTGCATCTATCATTAACTCCATTGATAAGAGAGCTCGGCACTTTCTTTGGGATGATGAGCAAAAGAAGAAATGTCACACTATCTCTTGGGACAAGATATGTACTTCAATAAGGGTTAAAGGCCTTAACATAAAAAAAACGAGCCAAAGGTGCTCGTGGTGTGGCTGGTGCAGGTGTTGTGTGCAGAGACGATTCTGGTTCTTTTCTCTACGGATTTGGTTTGAAAATTGGGAACTACAATGCCCTACTTGCAGAACTCATTACGTGTGTGGAAAGATTAGTTATGGCTCACAATTCTGGCTTCAAGAAAATTATCATTGAAGGGGACTCTGCTTTCATTGTGAAGCTTGTTGGTGGAGCTTTTGATAATCTACTTTGGTTGATTGAAAGTCTTGTACTGAAAGCTCGGTTAGATCTACAATTGTTTTGATAATGTTTTGACTCAGCACGCTCGTAGAGAAGCCAATCAAGTGGCTGATCGGTTGGCTAATCTTGACATTGAGGACCGGTCCTGTTTTTGGCATAGTCGGCCCCCTCCTCAAATTTTCCAAATTTTGTTTGATGATGTCTCTGGGAGGCATACTCCTAGAGTTTTTCGGTTGTAATTTTGTAGTTTGTTTTGTTGTACTTCATTTACATTTTATATCAAAAAAAAAAAAGTTTTGGACGTGGACTTCTTCTTTTGAGAATGGGTAGCTTGTTTAGTCACAACAACCCGCTTAATAATTCTGAATCGAATCTTCATGACACAGTTTTTAGTTTTTGCATGTGGTAGTTGAGGTGGCAACACCGGATTGGTTCCCATATTGCTCCACATGACCCGACCTTTCTCCATGTCATGTTTCAACTAAAAATAAAAGAGAAAATTATATTTTGACCCTCTTAGGTTTTCGACAATTACAATTAGTCCCTCAGAAGTTTTTGATATTATAATGACACCCTTCATCAAAAACCTTAAGGGGTTGGTCAACTAGCAACACTGAGTCATATACCCTTATAAACCGTTCTTAATCAATTGTTTGATGTGTTTTTTTTCCTCTTTGATGAATGATTCAAGTGTGACATTAGAACATGATGGCTCTTTAATCAAGAGACTAAGAAGGATATTTTAGACCTAAGGACATAGTGTAAAGGATCGTCCGATCCCGATTTGGATCGGACGATCCAGCTCGGGATCTGCCACGAACGAGCCGCGATCCTTGGGCGATCCCAAGAAAATGTAAAACGCATTGACTCGGACTGAGTTCGTGACAGATCGGTCGATCTAGACGATCCATCATGAAATCGGCGAGTCAGACCAGGCTATTCAAGCTGAATCATCCGGTCCAAGTCTTTAAAAGAAGAAAACAAAAAACCCTGTTCTGTTGAGAAGTTTCCAGAGAGAGAGAGAGAGAGAGAGAGAGAGAGAAATCTGCTTCTCCTTCACGCGTCGCTGCCGACTGCCCCTCCAACCTCATCACCACCAACTTCAAGTCTTCAACAGCCTCTAAAGAAGAAGAAGAACCATTGCTTCAACAACCTCTAAGAAGAAGAAGAGCCATTGAGGTCATGTCGAAGTAGAAGACAAGAGCTCGAAATTTTTATGGAGAGATCATTAGTACCAAGTTAACCTAATCGAAGACCTGGATCCTCGTCTCCCAACTCCATTTCAGCTTCTCGGCTGATTCGCTGACATATTGTTCTCTTTCTCGAGTGCCAAATCTGTGATCAAATTGTTTTTTCATCTCTTTTCTCAGAAAGGGTATCTTCATTCTTCAAGGCTTCAACCTTTTTTTTTTGATTTGATAAGAAGGTTCCTTCAACTTCAAGAAACTGAAGGAGGGAAAATATCAGCATTTTCACTTTGTTTTTCATCTCATCTGATTTTCTTTTTCTTTTTTTTTTTTGAATTTTTAGACTTTTTTTTAAATACCGAACCATGTTTTGGATCGGCCGATCCAGAGTTGGATCGACGATCCAACTCGGTATCGGACCGGGACGATACCCGATCCAATACCGAGTTTAAACACTATGCCTAAGGGTCCATTTGGATCGCATGAATTTAAGTATCCATGAGAATTACAATGCATATGACTTTAAATTCATAGATGTTACAATTTTGGTGTTTGGTTGGCACTGTGGAATTTGCTGGAAATTAAATTTGAAGGTGGTGTGGTGGTGGTGGTGGTGAAGGTGGCGTGGTGGTAGTGTGGTGGTGGTGAAGGTTGCATGGTGGTGGTAGTGGGGTGGAGGTGGTGATGAAGGTGGCGTGGTGGTGGTGGTAGTGGGGTGGGGGTGGTGGTGGTAATGGGGTGGGGGTGAAGGTGGCGTGGTGGTGGTGGGTGGTGGGTGGTGGGTGGTGGGTGGTGGTGGTGGTGGTAGTGGAGTGGGAGTAGTGGTGAAGGTGGCGTGGTGGTGGTGGTGGTGGGTGGTGGTGGGTATTAGAATGCACACGTGATTTATAATTCTCATAAGAATTGGTCATCCAAAAATAAGAATTGAAATTCATACCTGCCAATTCCAATTCCCACCCCTGAATCCCTGTGATTCAAATGGATCCTAAGGTTTTTCCACTTTATCTAAAACTCATTCAATTCTTTAATAAGGAATATATCTGTCAATGACTCACTGTGGTTAGTTAAATGACTAACCCCTTGATGTTTCCGACAAAGTGTCATTGTAAATTCAAAAACCTCATACAGTCTAACTGCAATTGTCAAAAACCTAAAGATTAAAGTATGATTTTCCCAACCAAAAAAAGAAAAAAATCATCCAAGAATAAGCCCCTCTCAAATATCTTTCTTGCTTAAGCATTAAGAAAGGAGACTAATTCTCAGTCCATCATAAATCCCTCCATGTAGTTTTCTTCTCTTTCTTTCCTATATTGCTTTCTTACATAGCCTCTCCCGAGGACGCTATAGTTGGAAGTAAACTCTGGGGATCATATAACGCGTCTCAATCTCAGTCAAATAATTAAATCCACTGTCTACAGCAATAATTTTTACCAAAATTGCAAAGCATATGAATGAATCTCAAAGTATTAGATCATGATCGGTCTCCTTTCTTCAATTCAAAAGCCAACAAGTTAGAAGTCTTTCTATTAGAGATAAATCCTCTCTGACGATATCCAAATTCTACTCGTTTCCAGCCAATTCAATTCTTCGATAATAAACTCTGATTTTTCAACACTGCGTAGTACAAAGCTGAAGTATCAACTTGGAATTTAGAATTGTTTTGGTCTACCATGGCAACTCGTTATGCTGCTATTTACTATAAATAGAGCAGTACATGACAATAATAATACACTTTGTGCCATTCGATCAACGGGTCCCTCAGAATATCAAAAAGAATGTTCATCCCATCCATCCAGTAAATCATAAACTTATCTCTCAAACAGACGCAAGGAAAAAAGAAGATCAGATGAAAACTTGTCTCTGTTGTAGACTTGTAGGTCTTCTTATGCGGGGTCGTAACCCTACTTGCACAGTTACATGCAAATATCCTTAATATGTATAGTAGCATCGACAATGACAAGTACATTCTTTGGAAAAATAAAAGCTTCTGATTTAGCTGAGATAAGCTTAAGACCAACGAATATGATATGACTAAGCTGCGTTTGACCCGGCTTGTGTTTTTGGATAAGCACTTATTGGATAAGTTACTCACTGAGAGTACTTTCCACAGCATGGCTTGTGTTTTTGGATAATCACTCATTGGATAAGCGACTCAATGAGAGTACTTAAATATATTTATTTAAATGCTTATAAAAGTTTAGGAGTAAAATAGGTTTTATAAAATATTATTAAAGGTTAGAAAACATTTATTTAAGTGCTTATAAATAGGTATTATAAGAATATTATTAAAGTTTAGAAATAACATTTATTTAAGTGCTTTTGAAAATTTAGGGGTAAAATAATGTTAGGGTGCAGGATACACTCGGGAATTGAGGTGTGTGCACCCTGCCGCTAGGTGGAGTAATTGGGTGAGAAGTTTAGAGTCCAACATTGGAAAAGTGATGTGAAGTGTTTGAGCATATAAGTGGTGGGTTCCCTTCCCTGATAAGCCGGTTTTGAGGGAAAGTTCTACCCGGGTGGGCTTGTTGCTCTTGGACTTGGGCCTAACAAATAAGTATTATGAAAATATTATTAAAGTTTAGGCTGCATTTGGCCTGACTTGTGCTTTTGGATAATCACTCATTGGATAAGTGACTCAATGAGAACACTTATCCATAGCAGTAATAAGCTGCTTACTTGAAAAAATTAGCGTTTGGAAAATACATTTATTTAAGTGCACATGAAATTTTAGAGGTAAAATAGTTTAGTGGTAAAATAGGTATTATGAAATTATTACTAAAGTTTAGAAATAGCTTCCTGAGTTTTGGTAAAAACAATATTTAAGTGCTTATGAAAGTTTAGGGGTAAAATAGGTATTGTAAAAATATTACTAAAGTTTAGAAATAGCTTCTTGCATAAGTGATAAGAGAAGCTGCTCTCAGTAGCTTCTTCTTATGGGTAGCCTTCCCCTACTGCTCATGGGTAAGCACTTACCCATTACGGGTGTACCAAATACACTTTTAATTTTAAAATGTGATTTAATAAGCTATAAGTTGAAATAAGCACTTATATAAGTCGGGTCAAACGCAACTTTAGACATACCTTCTCACATAAGTGATAAGAGAAGCTGCTCACATCAGCTTCTGCTTATGGGTAGCCTTCCTCTATTGCTTCTAGGTAAGCAATTTCTCATTAGGTGTTACCAAACACACGTTTAATTTTAAAAGGTGCTTTAATAAACTATAAGCTGAAATAAGCGGATCGGGATCCTCTATGTTGGGATCCTGTGTGCTCGCCTTGTGCTACAAAGATAAACCCGAGAGTGGGGCCCACACCCGGAGGCAAAAATACCATTTTGACCCCGGGGTTGGTCTCTATAACACACGGAGAGCACACGGGATCCCAACACAAAAGATCCCGGCTCGAAATAAGCACTTATATAAGCTTGGTCAAACGCAGCCTTAGTTTTTTCTCTACTGTTTAACAGATTATACATGATAAAAGAGACGAAAACTGATTTGATGGCACTAATTAATTGTCCTGGGGTTAATTATGGACGATATTGAGAGAGAGAGAGAAGAGAGAGAGAGAGAGAATATTCTGTAAAGAAAAGACAAGATATTATTATATATCAGAGGTCAGAGCCAAGAGTGTCAATTGAAACTGGGGATGACTGCGATCACACATAACAGGTGCATATACATTATACAACCATGCTGCCACCCTTTTTTCCTGTTGAGATCTTGATAGTGCAAGTGTTTTGCCATTGTATATAGTAAAAGAGTTTAAACATGAAGAACAAAAAACAACTTGGATACATCATCAACCCAGTATGATATGACAAGCACTTCCAAGATGATCCGCACTACACTGTTAGGAAGGTTTCGAAGAGTATTTTTTTTTCCATTCTGTGATAAAAAGAGTGATTCGCTGGGCTTCAATTAACATGAGACACTAATAGCTATGTAAATTTGGGGAGGGGCAACAGTTTCCACATAGAAGATTACAGGAAACTGTTAAAAACGAAAGAGAAAAAAGACGAAGAAAAAATCAAGAACACAAAGATATAAATTTATGTGGTTTAGCAAATAGTGCCTACATCCATGGATGTACACTCAGATGTATTATTCTCCAAAGATTAGAATAATGTGTTACAATGAGAGAGGAACCCCAAACTACAAAAGTACAAATAAATACCCTGTAATTAGGGCTAAACATATTTGAATTCTGGATTTTGATTCCAATTCTAGATTTTCAAAATCCAGATTCTCATTGTTGATTTTCAAAATCTATAACCCCGTTTGGATAGATTGAAATATTCTAGAATTTGGATGATCTATTATTATTGCGATAATTTTTATATATCGTTATATATAATATAAATAACATTATCTAATGTATTAGTTGTATATTCTTTTCTATTATAATATATATATATATATATATATATATATATATATAATATAATATAACATAAATATAATATTGTACATACGTATATTATTATGTTCCATAATAATACTACACTGTTGTATAATAAATTATTATATAATATTATATAGTATTATAATATATTTTTATTATTATATAATATTATTACATAAATATAATATTGTACACATATATTATTGCATTATATAATAATGCTAAATTGTTATATATATAATACTATATAATATAATATATTATATTATTAAATAATAAATATTTTATATATATTATATTATCTTATATTATAATATGCCTTATATTATAATATATAACAATATTATAATATAAAATTAATAATATATATATTATTATATTATATTATATTATTTTTAAATAATACTAGTAATATTGCACGTGCGATGCACATGTTAAACCTATGTTAATTAAAAATGACGATTTTATAAGAAATTTAAATTATTTATAAATGAGTGTGCTTTTAATTAATGTTCAACTTTATCAAAAAATTTAAAAAATAATTATTAAATAATATAATTTTCTTAGTTATATAAATATAATTTTCAACTTTTATTTTATAAAGAAGTTGTATTTCAATAAATAACGTGTGTATGTACTTTATCCCTACTATAAAAAAAAAAATCAGAGTTTTCTTTCTAAAAATTGTTGAGTTTACCATATAAAATCCTATATGAAATTCAATTACCTAATATAAATAAAGTTGAAAAATTAAAATACAAAATCTTATAAAAAATAGTTGTTACTTTTACTTACAATTCGATTATATTGCATTCATAATTTTTATTAGGATTAGAATTAAAGGTACTTCTTAACTTAGAAATCTTTAATTTTTAAAAATATTGGATTTCGTTTTTGAAAACAATGATATCTAAAAATCAATATTTTTAGAAATAAAAATGTTCACAAAAGAACAATAAAATCGTCAATTTACTTGAAGATAAAGTAAATTTTTTGAATATTTTTTTATTGTTTAACCAGCGGTTAGGTTGTCTAAACGCCAAACTTGTGTATGTAAAAGCTTTTAACACTGTCTTTGTATCAAAGAAAGGAGTGTCTGAGTTTGAAAACCAAGCAGGGAGCCATTATTCTCATACATAAGCATATGAAACAGAAATATCCTTAAAACGCAATCAATGATCGGTAGAAAACAGTAATCCATTTGCAATCTGGTAAAGTCTTTTTTGCTTGTGGTGCAAGTTTGTGGATATGCAACCAAGTTTATGGTCTTCTATGTTTCTTGTTATTATTATTATTTTTCTCTCCTTTTTCGCCTCTTCTTCTTGCACTATCCACGGTTGTTTGGCCAGAAAGCATTTCAGTGAAACGAAGAATCTAGAAAATTCAGATCTTTAGAATACCATAACTAAAAGAAAACCATGCTAAATAATTCCATAAGCAAAGATATAACTTTCCTTGATGCTCCTATTAGTACATATGCAATTGCTCATGTTTCTATTTGCTCTTAATTCCAGTTAGTTGGTAGTCATCACTACTTCAGATTGAAACCAAAATTGTTGCAACACCCATTTTAATTCCAGATATTGCTACGTTCAGTGGTGTTGTGATCAAAATGTTCCTTGGCATTGCTCAGAAGTAGACTATTGAAAAGTAATGAATTTGTTGATTGATAAATTCTACTTGCGTTTCTCACTAAACAAGGCAAGTTCTTGAAATTCAAACTTAATTATTATATTTCTTTCTGCCTTTCATTTGCAAATTTTATATTTGAGAAGAGCAAAGTGAGTATTAATAATGGAGGATTTTATTCAAAATGAAGTCAAGAGATGGGAACACTCTTATTGTTTGATCTCCTCATCAACAGTGAAGGAATAGGAGAACATAACGCATTACATGAGTTTGTGACCCCATAGGGGTCGACATGTTGGCCAAGCCATTCGCATGTCATTACTGATGGCAACTCAGCTCATTTCACTTCAAAAGTGGCAAAATACACATCTTTATTTTCCTTTTTATTGTCTTTTTTTTCCTACTAGGTTAAATGCATCTCTTTTGCTTTGATCGGACAACAGCTTTACCGCGAATGTATTGAAGCTATTCATGTAGCTATACACAATAGAATCCTTACCAGCAACAAAACAAAACTCTTCAATACAAACACTTGAAATTTTAAGTTATAAAGAACAACCAAAGGTGATGGATGTATAGTGCAGTTAGACAGGGGCAGTTCAGGAAAGTTTTCTTGGGGCACATCAATTCAAAAACAATGGAAAATATTATAATAAAATATATAATAAATAATTTTATTTTATTATTTAAAACGTAAATATTATTTAATTTTAATAAGTAAAAATAATTGAAATCAAAGTTGTTTGATCACATTTACTTGTAGAGTAAGGACAATAAAAGCTTTATAATTACAAGAGTATGGTTGTAAAAGAATTTTTAAAATGTAAGAATACAAATATAAAATATAAATAAAAATAAATTTATCACTAAGAGAAAATAAAATTCTAATAAAATATAAGGTTATAGGGCCTCATATAAAAGGAATAAGAGAGAAATTATATGCACAAAATATAAATTTAAAGTATATATAGATACATAGAAAAACTTATAGCTAGGTAGAGGACCTTAATTCTATTAAAATATACGTATAGAATATAATTTTAAAAAACTAAAACAATTATTTATAAAATAAATGGGTATAATTTTAAAAAAACTAAAACAATTATTTATAAAAGAGTGAGTGTAGCGTCACTCCACTCAAAGTGCGTGAAGTAGCGCAGTTATAGTAGTTTGTCAAGACCTTGGGGGGGCATAGTTGAGAGGACATCCATGTGAGCCTGAATTGCATCTTGTTAGATACTTGGAGGATCTCCCACGTAAACAATGTAGAAATTCCACCCAAAAAAAAATGTAGAAATTCTGCACAAATAACGAACAAAATTAAAATTAGAAACTCAAAACTCCCAACTCCTATGAACATGTAATAAAGACAGACAACAAGATCATAAGAATTTTTTTTTAAAGAGGTTTAGAAGAAGATGAATGGAGTGTATGGATCAACATTTTATGCTCTACCTTTGTAGGTGTTCTTCTGTATTAATAGGTTGCACAGTTTAGCTATATTTAGGAAAACAAAAAGAAAATGCCAACATATATTAACTTCACTTCTATTTCTGGTAAATGGTTCTAATTCCAAAATAGAAAAAATAAGATTAATTCGGATTAAAGGTTCAAGCTGTTTTGTTGCCATCTTATACGACTTTTGATGCTTCACGTCTTTGACCTAAAATTTTGCTGTCAACCATCTCTAGTGAAGCCATGTCATTACAACAGTGGGTCATTGATTAAACACAAGGCAGTCTAATTCTATTCAAAAAATCAATAGTAGGTCTAATGCTAACAATCTGTAACAAAACCCAGATTTTATTCATAAACAAAAAAAAAAAAAACAATTAAAATAATCTACAATCTTGAACATGTGAGATTTGGCAGCCCTGAATCTCAGCTGGAATGAAACCTGAGTAAAGGAGCGTCCACTGATAGTAGCATGTAAGTGAATATCTAAACCACATTTCCATGATTCAAAACCCTCAACCAAACAATAAACTCTTTTTCATAATAATAATAAAAAAAATTAAATTTGAAAATTAAGAGTGAACAGAAAGACCTGATCGTGGCTGAAATCAAACCACACTTGAAAGAATTCCGGCAACACAATCGTTCATTTCAAAATCTTTCAAGATGAAGCTCCCATCTCGGAAGGAGACGATGCAATTTGTAGCGAGAACATTACAGGATCGGGGAGGTATATGGGTATTATACCAAACGACAAGGGAGGTTTGTGGAATTTACCCAAAAATTTATATATAGATCCATTTTAGTCTCATTTGAGAATAGAAAAAAAAAAAAAGGAAAAGGAAAAAGCTTAAAGAAGAAGAATGGAGGCATGAACCGATTCTTGATCAATGATCTACTGTTTCTCTTCCTTCTCTCTCTCTATATATATATGTGTGTGTGTGTGTGTGTGACCCGTCTCTTTCTTCTCTATAGCTTGAAAGCTTAACCAGTCTTTTAATTTGTAGCAATTTATTTTTGGAAATTGTAATCTCAAGAATCGGTTTGTGCCCCATTCAAATGTTTTATGTTAATAAAGACATTTTGTTAAACTCATTAAAAATTATTTAAGATTTGATAAAGTATGTAAGTCCCACACAAATTATGTTAATACCTAAAATAATCCTTTTTAAAAAGAAGAGTTCAGCTATATTGTTATGTTAATTATTTAAGCAATTAGGGGTATATTTGTCAAAAAAATGATATTTAAAAATTCAAAGATCTTTTTTTACTAAAAGTTTCAAGTAAAAGACAATAAAACCATGATTTAATATTATATTACACAAATAATTACTACTTAATTTAAAAATTGTTGTAGTTATAAAGGACAATATCGTAATACAACATGTAATAAAAATGTATTAACTCAAAACCTTAAATAATTGTTTCAACTTTTATAAGTAATATAATATGATATATTTATATTATAAATTATATTGTAGTTTGACCGTTTAGTTCTAATTTTCAAATTTTCAACGGTCAATATTCAAACCCATTTTTAACAATTTAACATTCACGTAACCTTCCATATCTCTCTTTTTTGGTAAGACCTTCCATATCTCTCTCTCTCTCTCTCTCGTTTTTTTGTTGGATCTCTCTCTCTCTCTCGTTTGAACGCTTCCCTCTTGTCTATTATTTTTATTTGCATGTTTGAAGTTTGAACCGCGTATGGACTTTGTAATTTGCATAGCAGACAAGATACCTATATATATACCCAACCATTCCTTCCTATATCCTTCACAAACAAAACGTCTATAACATCTTTTTCTTTTCATTTTTCTTGCTTATATCATATCCTGTAACCAATGATTTCA
>JAUPMG010081359.1:0-12842 GCA_031762675.1 Pachysandra terminalis | reverse complement strand
TTAATTTTATTGTTTAGTCATAGATAGTGATGCAAAATCAACAATGTGTGTGTATATGAGATGCTAGAGATATGTGCACTTTAATTGAAGTGAAATGACCACTTAGAGGATAGTAGCTGACCTAAACAAGGGTGGAAAATTAGATGGTAAGAACTATGACATATGGCATAGAAAGATCCAATATCTCCTTGATGAGTCTGAGGCATTAGAGACTTTATCACATAGCCTAGTTTATCCCGAGGATGGGACCACTTCCTAGCATTGTAGAGATATGGAGGCTTATCAGGCTTTAGCCAAGAATGATCGTAGAGATGTGAAACGCATTGAAACTCACGTTCGCTGGTACCTCAGCTACCAGATTATATGCATTGAAAATGATGTTTGAGACCTATAAGATGGATGCTAGCGTGAGCATAATTGAGCATCTTAGGAATATGTAATTTATGATACGAGAATTGAAAGCTGCAGGGAATCGCCTGACAGATGAGCAGCAAATTCTTGTTGTTCTGAGATCCCTAATTGACGCTCTGCCTAATTGACGCTCTACCTCGAGCTCAAGATGTGCTCAAATATGCTAGCGTGAGCATAATTGAGCACATGAAGCTAGTCATGATGCACATTGAGAACATTAAGACGTTCAACTATTTGTTGCACCATCTTGAGCTCGAGGCAGAGCGTCAGATTGCATGGTCTAATAGCATTACGCTCTTAGCCGAACTGGTGAAATGCAAGACAACCAGGTCTAGGTGCAAGCACAAGGGTAAGGCGCTCCAACAAGGGGAAAAAACTGAGAAAGCGCCTAAGGCAAACAAAGGTACCGAGCGCCTTAAAGAGGGAAGTGTAGAGGAAAGAGAGACATGTCCAAAGTAATCTGCTATAGTCAGTAGGGATACTTAAACTAATTTTTTCTATTATTTTTAGTAGAGATTGCGTTCCATTTCTTTAGAGTTAGTTTTATACTATAGGGGATTTATTTATGATGGTTTGTTTGAACTTGATATTGATAATTCAAGTGATGCAAATTTGGTTTCTAAATTGACTTCCTATGATGACAATGTTATTATTTTTGATTCATTGAGATGGCATGCTAGACAACGCCACATAGGGCTAGAAAGGATGAAGCAATTGGCTAAAGCAAGTAGGATCACTTGCCAAGGTTCAGTTACCCGTTTGTGAGCAATGTTTAGCTGGTAAGTCATGTAGTAAACCATTTGGTAAGGCAATGAGAGAAAACGTCCTTTAGAGTTATCCATTTTGACATAAGTTGACCAATCAATGTTAGGACCCATCACAGAGAGTCCTATTTCATCACATTCATCGATGATTACACGTGATACAATTGTGTGTACTTGATTTCCCATAAGTCAGAAGCATTAGATTGCTTTAGACACTTTGTGGAGGAAGTCGAGAACCAATTGGATGGACACATGAAGTGTCTCTGTACTGATAGAGGATGCGAGTATTTATTTGATATGTTTATAGAGTTATGTGAAGAAAAGAGAATCTGTAGGCAATTGACGATCCCAGGCACATCTCAGCAGAATGGTGTTACAGAGAGAATGAACCGTACCTTGTTAGACATGGTGGAATCGATGATGGCTCATGCATCCCTACTCATTAGTTTTTGGGAAGACGCACTTATGACCGCGGCCTATATCTTAAACCGTGTCCTTATGAAGTCAGTTCCTAGCACACCATACCAATTATGGACAGGCAGAGCGCCTAACCTAACCTACTTGAGGCCAAGGAGATCTACATGTTATGTTCATGTGCCTTCCCACCAGAGAGGGAAGCTAGACAAGAGAGTTGTTAAGTGCATCTTTGTGAGATACTTAGAGCACTCTAAGAGCTATGTCTTAGTCCATGAATAGGCCGATGGGGGGTCTAACACAAATTGAATCAAGTGATGTGGATTTCATCGAGGATGATTTCCTAAGAAGGAAGAGATTAGGGATGAATCTGGAGTTCTTCAAGATGAATGAGCCAAATTTGGGATCAGCAGAGATCACCCCATATCCAAACACTACAGAGAACATCGGTTCTTAACATAGATCCTATGGATTCTATGGATGTTGTGGATAGTGGGAGTGGATTATCACCTAGTGGGAGTGTCCCAGAGGACACAGATTCTAACAGTCCCATGCGTAGGAGTAGTCGTTGATAGATTCCTCTTCGTCGTTTCACAATTGAGGGTGAGTCATTCATGCCTGTCACACTTGATGATGATGAGTCTGGTTCATACCAGGGGGTGTTATCATCATCTGCTTCGTAGAAGTGGATAATTGCAGTGCAAGATGAAATGACTTCTATGAAGAAGAACCAAGTCTGGGAACTTGTTGATTTTCCGCCTAGACGCAAGTCCATTGGAAACAAGTGGGTTCTAAAGGTCAAACATAAGGCAGATGGAAGTGTAGAGAGATACAAGGCCCCGTCTCATGATGAAAGGTTATATCCAGAGAAAATGGTATAGACTACGAAGAGATGTTCTCACCAGTAGTGAAATTTTCTTTTAGTTGCCTCATTCTAGCTATTGTTACACACCTTGATTTGAAACTCTATCAAATGGATGTCAAAACCGTGTTTCTCAATGGAGAACTGGATGAGGAGATCTATATGGATCAACAAGAGGGTTTCGTGGCCGAGGGGCATGAGTGCAGAGTTTGCAGACTCAAACACTCCTTGTACGGCCTGAAACAATCATCCAAGCAGTGGTATCTTTGATTCCATTGAGCCATTATAGCGTTTGGCTCCACGATGATCGAGGAAGACCATTGTGTGTATGTTAGACATTATTGTAGGATCTTTATTATCTTGTCGCTGTACATTGACAATATTTTGATAGCAGAGAATGACAAGGAGATGGTTGTCACCACTAAAGAGTGGCTTTCCTTCAGTTTTGAGATGAAGGATATGGGTGAGGCAGATTACGTGCTAGGTGTTAAGATTCATAGGAATCATGCTAAGAGGCTTATTTGTTTGTCCTAGAAGACTTACATAAAGAAGGTACTTGAGCGCTTCAGAATGCGTGATGCTAAACTCATCGACACTCATGTCGAGAAGGGTGCTTCATTACATCTTGGTTTTTGTCCAGAGACAAAGAAAGAGAAGGAACAGATGGCTAGTGTTCCCTATGTTAGTGATATATGTAGTCTGATGTACGCTATGATGTGTACTCGACCTGATATCAGTTTTGCGGTTGGCTTAGTCAGCCATTACCAGAGTAACTAAGGTAGACTCATTAAAAGGCAGTGAAACCGTACTCTTGGATTCCTACATGGGACAACAGATTACATGCTTTGCTTCCTACGTGGGACAGTAAATTCGCAGCTATGAGATTATTGTGATGCAGACTGAACAGGTGATCTAGACGGTCGAGATATGGCAGGACGAAGTACATCAACATTCGTTGTCATTATATTAGAGACAGAGTTGCACATGGAGTCGTGTCTCTTATACATATCCCTACTCAGCATATGATAGCTGATCTTATGACTAAGCCTATAGCAAGACAAGATTTTAAGGTTTATGTCTGAAAGATGGGATTACGTAGTTTTGTGATTTGTGTTAGATGATACAGTCTTATTTACATTTATTATGTAGACATTTCATATTACTTTATATTTCACGCGTGAGAATTTAATATAGTTTATCTTTTTATGAGGCATGAGATTGTTTATTACTTGTATACTTTACACACACACATTATATCCATATTATGAGGATATGGATACGATATGTCACAAGGCTAGTGATCGGCTTCTCACATAGCGATCAGCCCTGGCACATGCATTATGAGCAGATGAGACATCAAGATGACTTATTCCATTGGAGGCATTTAGTGGACTCTATAGAGTTATATGTCACCATAGGACCATGATGAGATTCGTTAGGGAATCGTATTACCTGATATAGCCGGGTGTGACACCTTAATTAAGGCGCTTGAGAGTTGTGACTTGGATTAAGGGGCTCAAGTTAGCCGCATAGATTGCGACTTGACTAAGATTTGTATGGTGTTTGAAGTTGAAATACCCTTGGTTGGGCCTAGGGCTCCATCGTAGCATGTGTTGCATACCATATGTGCTATTAGCGACATTTTTTCCTTTGAGAGCAAGAGCATGGATCCTATTTCCTTGCTGTGTGAGATCAAGATGATTCTAGAGTGGATCAACTTATACCCTTACTACATTTGATTATGCCGTGAGGTTAGATCTGATGATCACTACTCTAGTTTACTTTCCTATGGCCATGCACATACGGTTTAACAAGGGTTTTTTTTGGGAAAGTAGTTAGGTCGAAGCTAAATGTCATGAGGCTTAGGGATGACTATTTGGCATCGCATTTCTAAAGAGACGATTCATAGAGATATGTGCTCATGTTTTAAAATTATAATTTGATATTTCACATCTTTTACTTATATGTATCCAATATATATGTAGCCTATATGAATTATTTTAAATGAGTGAATTAACATGAATCTTGTGGTTGAGTATAGAGATCTGAGCTTGTGCTCATGAGGGATTAGAAATACTCAATTCGATGTGGTCAAATGAGTTTGGGGCATAGAAGAGACTTTTGAAAGTGTATCTCCATTTCAGTTTTATGGAACTTGATATGGTGTCGCTCGCCCGATACTTTGTGCTCGTCGGTCGCACACTCAATGATCTGTATAATTAGCATCCATGATAGGAAGATAAGATGTACATGAGAGAGATACACACTTCTTGCCCACTATGGAGGAGTGGGAGATGTTGGATTTTAGAGATGAGTCGACCTGCTTGGCTCAAACCGTTTGGGTTGACCCGGGGTCCCCACTTAATGGGACATCCATACTTGATTAGAAGTGTGGATGTGGATAACTCTCCCCTAATGGGATTATGAGATAGAGTCCTAGGTGGAGTTGAGTTGAGTCTTCTATATGTAGAAGACTCATTTTCCCTACCCAAGAGTTACTATTCACATTTTTGTGAATCTACCCAAGAGAACTCTCTTTTCTCGTCATCTCTTCTTTCCACAAAGATCTGGTTTTTCTATTAGGGTTCCATACAAATTCATAGGTCGATTGAGAGTGGTTTGATTGTATGTGGTTCCAATAATCACATATTCCAACATGAGACGTTATCCGGTTTGATAGAGATCTTCTACTGCAGATTCGGGTTCGTGTGCATCAATGTGTATGATCCGGATCGTTTACAACCTTTAGTTTCTAATCAAGCAAAGTGTTAGCGAAATAAGAGCTTATGCAGTATGGATCGCTCTTTTTTTATCATATGGTCTAGACGGTGAAACAGATGTATACACCATTTCGTTAGAAATCGTCCTCTAATAAATGTTTTAACATCTAAATTGGATCGGTTAATCCAACCAAATAAACTAGGACCCAGTCTTTAAACTAGCTTCTCCCTTTTATTTATATAAAGCTTGGGGATAAATAATGATGTAAAAGGGCCGAGTGGCCTGTGACCCGGCCCTAGCATTGCCTGGTTGAGCCGTGTTGGCCCAGGTTTGGATCCTAGGTCGTACCCATTTTAGGCTTGGGGATCAGGCCTGTCGTGCCAGGTTGGTCTATGAACTTGACGACTTGCACGATACCCTAACACATGAGGCACGTGCGGCCCGCGATAGGCTCGGCTAGTCCAACAACTAGTTTTAGTCATTTTTCGATCAAAATTAGCTATTTTTGCCCAATAACAACTAGTTTTGGCTGGATTTTCCCTCAAACTTGTCTTATTTTAACAAATGTTCCCTCTAACAGTCAAAAAATGACTAGTTTAAGGGAAAATGTGGTCTTTTTTACACTAAAGCATGCTTATAAATAGGAAACCATTCTTATTTGAACTCACAATAATCTCTCAATCTCCCTCAAGTCTTCAACTCTCAAGAACTCTTTCTCCCTCTCTTGAATTTAATTTTCAACTCTCGAGTCTCAAGACTCAAATTTCAAGAACAAACAAGTGAAAAAGAAGTCTCAAGAGCTTGAATTTGTGATTTGGGAAGCTCCAAAAGGTACTTTTTGTATTAAAGTTTATTCTACACTTTCTAGTATATTAATATTATATGTACTAAGTAATTCTCTCTTGATTCCTTTCTTGTATTAAGTATCGCCTAATCAAAATATATTATAATTATATTATATTTTGTATTTATTAAATAATAAAATGGCTTGTAGGTTTGACAGGGTTTCCACTGCTTAGTTTAGCACAACTGAGATTAACTTTCTTAATGAACCACTTCCTGATTTTGACATGACTGAATCACCTTTGGAGGAGGAGAAAAATGCTCATTCACATTTTATAAATGAACAAAAAAGCAACTTTATCGGCTGAGGTAGGGCCATCTAGTAGTAAAAGGAAAGGAACTTCAGAAGGTTTGGAGCATTTTACCACCTAACAAAAAAGTAGGCGAAGACATGTAACAGTATGCAAAAACTAAAAAAATCCTTAACTTGCAAAAGCTCTGATGGCACATGTCATCTAATAAGAGACAAGAATATAAGTATTTTAAAACATGGGATAAGATAATTCAGACAAACCCAACTAAGCCAAAGTACTTCAAGTAGCTTAGGAACTTTTATTTTTTATCACCAAAAGGCAAGATACAAACTAGTTAAATTTATAGCAATAAGTGAATTTCCATTTGTAGTAACTGAAAGTATACAACTTAAAAGATTTATTAGAGATACTTTTGGTCAACAATTTCAACCAATATCACGTAATACATGTAAAAATGATGCAATAAATTTTTTTTAAAATAAAAAGAAGAGTTAATTACTTTTTTTTTTTTTTTGAAAATCTTTCAAATAAAATTGCTTTAAAATATGATTGTTGGACTAGCCATCAAGTTTTAGGATATTTAACATTAACTGCTCATTTTGTAGATGCAAACTGGAATTTATAAAAAAAGAATACTAAGTTTTGAAGTGCTTGACCCCACATTCAAGAGAAAAAACAACTTCAACTATTCTTGCTGTGTTAATGAGAGATATAAAATGCATGAGATTATGTCTATAACATTAGATAATGCAAGTAACAATACTGTAGTGACATGATGGGTCCTTTGAAATGCCACAAAAGACCTCTCTACTTAAATGCTACTTTACTAGGTGTTGACATTCGGAGAGCTCTTGTTGATAATGGGTCCTTCGTCAATCTTCTAACTCTCAAAATATTGGAAGCAATCAGATTTTTGAAGGATTGTATCATCCCTAACAAAATCCGAATTCTATGGTTTGATACTCAGTGGCAGCAGACCATGGGACACATCACACAATATTCAGGTTGGGCCTTTCAAATTTCCTGTTTTATGCCATATCATTGATGAAAAAGTTGCATTTCATTTCTATTGGGAAGATCTTGGATACGTTGTGCCAAAGCAATTGTTTCCTCCTATTATCAATGCTTAAAAGGCATTTGAAATGGGAAGGTTGTTCGTGTGGTAGTAGATCCCTACCCTTTTGATGAATCAGGAACCCACTTCGCGGAAGCCTTACATTATAACAGATTCACCCCCGAAGGTGAATGCCTTATTGCAAAGCCAGAGGGAATTCCAATTCCTCCGTTGAAGTCATTAAGATCCAACGAGGGCCCTATAGGTCCATCCACCTCTTATGAAGGCGAGAGGCCTTCGAAAGTCAAGTGCATTCGAGTAGACCTCCCAGATGGGAGGTCTGTTTATAGATTATAAAAACCACATAGAGCTCCATCCGCTGACATCCTGCAGCGCCCCCTTGAGGTTTTGTTAACAAAAGCTCATGAATCCAAACTTGAAGAGGCTCCAGAATACCTAGAGGATGGTGTCAGAGTCGTTCAAGAAGAACTAGACACAATTGATCTAGGGGATGGATGGATGAGGAAAATCTTATTCAGATATGTGACAATCTAGATCTAGTGCAAATACAAGCCTTATAACTCTGCTCAAGCAATATAAAGATGTATTTGCTTGAATTATGAAGAAATGCCGAGCTTTGATTCTCGATTTGTGACTCACAAGCTACATCATTCACTTAAAGTACATCCAATCAAGCAGGCTGCTAGAACCTCCAGCCATATATTGAGTTACAAATCAAAGTCGAGATTGAGAAGTTATTACAAGAAGGCTTTATCAACCATATTCAACACCCCTCTTGGTTAGCCAATATATACCAGTAAAGAAAAAGAGTGGAAAAATTCGCTGTTGTGTTGACTTTAGAGACTTAATTAAAGCCTACCCAAAGGATGACTTCCCTCTTTCAAAGATGGACATCTTTATTGATGTTGCTGCTGGGAATAAAATATTTTCATTCATGGATGGGTTTGCTAGCTACAATCAGATATTCAAATAAAAAATTAGAGATGGAGCTACATAACAAGTAGCTAGCCCAGAGCGCATCAATCCAAAATAATGTAATGAAACCAATCTAACAAGTTTATATTCCAATCCAACATAAATCCATTAACACCAATTATAGCCATCTTTAAAATAAATTTGAAATGAAAGAGAAAACAACTAGTCCAATCCGTCCTCATCACTCCTCAACCTGCAACATAAAATGTTATGTGATCTTGGAACGCCCAGTAAGAACAAATTCTGTCATCCATCCTCGTGGAATACCGTTAGTCCAAAACCACACAGCAATATCATACCATGCAGTTAAACAAGAATGGAGTGTAATCATACATCATATATGCGTAAAGGAAAGAACGAGTACAACGGAGATGATAATCAAGTTCAGATGAATTAAATAAATGTAAATGCACCATGATGATTAATGCAAGGGATGTAACACCAGTGACATGAATGCAACTACTGCATTTCCTAGCCGGTGATCAGCTGGTTCCAAGTTAGCTTGGCATCCACTTTTATATAGTTGGACGACACTCTCTTATCATGTAATAACGATCACAAGGCATTCACTTTAAGATAACTGAATACTACTCTCTTAAGTCCCGCGTGTACATTGCGGATTTGTGGGATTTTCAATTCACCGAGCGCAATTCCCGTAGCTATTTCTCATGTTTGTTCCTCATGCATAACAATGCATGGATGGGTCACTCAAGGACCTTTATCTGTCGCTGCCCGGTTGAGCGGACTAGCTATACCATGCAATACTCTATTTGTCACTGCCCAGTTGACCAGACAAGCTATTCCATCCCATACTTTATCCGTCACTGCTAGGTTGACTGGACAATCTATTCTAGTTCAAATATCAGTAGGATTTTCGGTGATAACACCCTTTGGAAGCTATCCGTGTGCCCATACACACGAATAATCTGCCGGAAGCCATCACAGGTATCCTTTCCTTCAATCAGTAAGATTTTCAGTGATAACACCCTTTCGAAAGCTATCCGTGCGCCCATACACACGAATAATCCGCCGGATGCCATTGAGGGTATCCTTTCCATATGTAATAACTATATGACAATCATAACCAACATAATAAATCCATTTAGTAACAAGTTCATGCATAGAAACCATCAATTTTGAATTCTGATGATAATTCCCATTAGAAACTATCCACACGCCCATACACGCGGATAATCTGTCGGAAGTCATCATAAGTATCATATCTAGTGTACAAATATGAAATAGATCATAAGTTTATAAAAAAAAATCAAAACACACTACCACTAACTCAAATACCCATTTCAAGGTGTCCATAGAGTTTATTGGAGCTTGGTAGGTAGCTCGGTAGCACCGAGGTACTTGCCGAAGGTCCTTTTTCCAGCTTTGACAACTCTTTAGTGTTCAAATCATAATTAATTTCATACTTATCGGATGGACCTCAAACTTTGATCATTGTTTTATCAGTAAAACCTCAAACTTTGATCATTGTGTTCCTAAAAAACAGAGGAGTACTATAAAATAAAAATAAAATACTTTGTTCATGTCAGTAGCATCACCAGTGTATCGGAGCCTACCAATGGTCATTTTTAGTGCATTTTTAGTCCCTATCAACAGCATCACCGGTGTACTGGTGCCTGCCGATGGGTCACTCTTCAGTGCATTTTTGGTAGCGGGAACCGAATCCTAGATTCGTCACGGAAGCCCCAAATTTGAACTCTTCAATTCGGTTCAATCTGAAATCATGTAGAATAATTATGAACTATTAAAAATCATTACTAGATCAAATTAAACATGATAAATCTATATTTAACCAATCGAAGGACTAATCATACATTAACATCGCATATAAGTTTTATCAACAAATTTCATATCAATCAATCTGGAATCATGTAAGAATGAGAATAGTCATCATTCAAGTCACATACAAATAATACGCAACTCAATAAGTGATTAATCATCATACACAAACAATGAAATCATACTTTCGGAAACCATATGAACGAGTGATAAATCCATGCATTCAAATCGGAAGACGGTCACAATATTCCAATAGAACTATATAAAAAATGATAATTACATCCTATTATGCTTAGGTTCCGATCTGAACTCTGTCTTCTTCACTACTCTTCTTATCTTCTTCTTCTTCCTCCTCTTCTTCTCCAAGCAAGGTGACAACTAGGGTTTTCTGTTCTAACCCTTCCATCTCTAATCTCTATTCTAGTGTTAATCTTATATAAAAAATCCTCAAATACTAATCCCCACGTAAGGGGAAAGTGTGGGAGAAATTATAGTAACTTCCCTTCCTCGTCTCCCACTTCCTAATCCACGCACACCACATTCCCTTATATTAAGCATATGAATTACAAATTTGTAAATTACCTCTAATACCCATAACCTAGTCTAATTACACATAGACCCTCAAGTCCATATATACTTGTTTTAAATTCCACCTGTTGATCTAATTAGCTTATAAAACCACACTAATAATTTCAAGAAAATTCTAATTGATTCGTATAAAATTCATTTTAATTATTTTCATTATTTGACCCTATTAATTTATTCACACATAAATTATTATATTTATTTTCCGGATCCAGGTCTCTACAGTCTTCCCCTTTTAGAAAATTTCTTCCCCGAAATTCATCACACTAGATTTCTAGAATACTCAATCCTACAGTCAATTATGCTTGATTATGATATTTTTACCTTAATATAGATTCTAGCATACAACATAGAAACAATCATGTCATTGACAAAATTTAACAAACAAGTCATGTTATACACACCACAAAATCATGGGATTCCTAGGTTTACATGTCACTATGTTCCTTCCTAGGTTGCACCAAACTTAAGTCTCTAGATCCCTAACTTAGTGCAATCCTAACAAGTAATCACACAAATCATGTTTTGCACACAACACACAATTGCAATCATTTGAATCCTAGTGTCCACCTCTATGTTCTATTAACCCTAGGTAGTCTAACCTAGAGCTCTGATACCAATCTGACAAGTTTCGGATCTTGTGGCATGAATCCCTATGCGGGTGGCACAAATCACGAAGTGAGACCTTTGGGTTCCCAACCGTGGAACGCAGATAACCAAAACAAAACCCAACAATAAAAGTAATACTAACTACTCTTCTTGAACTATTAGAGCACGGAAGCGAAAATAAGAAATTAAATTAAAAACCCATGGCTTCAGAAGAGCCTACAATCCAAAATAAGGAAATGAAACCAATACAACAAGTTTACATTCCAATCCAACATAAATCCATTAATAGCAATTATAGCCATCTATAAAATATATCTGAAATTAAAGAGAAAATAGAAACTAGTCCAATCCGTCCTCATCTCTCCTCAGCCTACAACATAAAATGTTACGTGAGCTTGGAATGTCCAGTAAGAACCAATTCTATCATCCATTCTCATGGAATACCGTTAGTCCAAAACCACACAACAATATCATACCATGCAATCAAACAAGAATGGAGTGTAATCAATCATCATATATGCGTAAAACAAGTGCAATGGAGATGATAATCATAGTTCAGATGAACTAAATAAATGTAAATGCACCATGATGATTAATGCAGGGGGTGTAACACCAGTGACATGAATGCAACTAATGCATTTCCTAGCCGGTGATTAGCCGATTCCAAGTTACCTTGGCATCCACTTTACTACAGCTGGACGACACTCCCTTATCATGTAATAACGATCACAGGGCATTCACTTTAATACAACTGAGTTCTACTCTCTTAAGTCTCATGTGTACATTGCGGTTTTGTAGAATTTTCAACCCATCAGGCTCAATTCCCGTAGCTATTTTTCATGTTTGTTCCTCATGCATAACAATGCATGAATGGGTCACTCAAAGACCTTTATCCGTCGCTACCCGGTTGAGCGGACTAGGTATACCATGCAATACTCTATCCGTCGTTCCCGGACCGGACAAGCTATTTCATCCCATACTCTATCCGTCACTACCCGGTTGACTGGACAATCTATTCCAGTTCAAATATCAATAGGATTTCGATGTGATAACACTCTTTGGAAGCTATCCGTGCACCCATGCACACGAATAATCCATCGGAAGCCATCACAGGTATCCTTTACTTCTATCAGTAAGATTTTCAGTGATAACACCCTTCAGAAGCTATCCGTGCGCCCATACACAATTATAATCCGCCGGATGCCATCGAAGGTATCATTTCCACATGTAATAACTCTATGACAATCATAACCAACATAATACATCAATTTAGTAACAAGTTCATGCATAGAAACCATCATTTTAGGATTCCGATGATAATTCCCATCAGAAACTATCCACGAGCCCAAACACGCGGATAATCTGCCGGAAGCCATCATAAGTATCCTATCCAATGTACAAATACAAAATAGATCATAAGTTTATAAAAATAATAAAAACACACTACAAGAAACTCAAAATACCCATTTCAAGGTGTCCATAAAGTTTGGACCCCATTGGAGCTTGGTAGGTAGCTCGGTAGCACCGAGGTA
>JAUPMG010081348.1:0-12843 GCA_031762675.1 Pachysandra terminalis | reverse complement strand
TTGTAAAGCTGTATGCCCATGTCGATTGCATAGTTGGCAAGAGAGGCGTGGATTGGAGTTAGGACGATCAGAATTGGTTGATTGATTAGATCGACCTCGTCCTCTACCACGCCCCCGTTGATTGGTATTTTGATATGATCGTTGACGAGTGAAACGGTTAGAGGATCCATTGTGTTGTCGGGTTGCAACATTTGCAGATGACATGACACTATCTGAAATCTCATTGAGCAGATTTGGTTCTAATCTCATCTCTTGAGTAAGGAGGAGATCATAGAGTTCATCAATGTCAGTGGTTTCAGATTGAGTAGTAATAGTCATGACGAAAGCTTCGTACTATGGTCCTAGACCACCAAAGATATATAGAACCAAATCCGAATCTAAGACCGGTTGTGCGACAGCAGCGAGTGCATTGGAGAGGGTCTTGGCACATTGAAGATAATCTGTCATTGACAGACTTCCTTTCTTCAATGATTGCAACTGAAGTTTCAACTGCATGACCCGTGCCCTTGAGTGAGAGGAGAACATTTTCTCCAGAGCCATCCATGCTTCTCTAGCAGTGGAAAGCCCAACAACGTGGGCTAAGACTCGATCAGTCAAGGAGGAGACAAGCCAACTCAGTATGAGTTGATCCTGTCGGTGCCAGGCTAGGAACGATGGATTAAGTTCCGATGTGAAGGTGCCATCTTTGTTTTGTAGAAAACATGGAGGACATTGAAGATTGCCTGTGACAAAACCTTCAAGATCATGGGCACGAAGGATTGGTAGAAATTGAGATGTCCAGAGCAGGTAGTTCCCGCGATCTAATTTGATGGAGACATGATGCTGGATATTTCCAATAGAGGATGAATAACCAATCATGGAAGATGAAGAGAAAGAAGTTGCAACAAGTACTGGTCGAATAGAATCCATCTTCAAAAAAAAAATATTCTAGACGTTAGTCAGATGTGCTCTGATACCATGTGAAAACACAGAAACTGATTTTGAACGACATAGCCATTTCATGGCTATTATGTTGTAGTTATCTTTGAAGTGAATGATACAATAGTCCAGCATTTCTTGGACCTTTTACAAACAATTCAAATTCAAATTCAAAATATAACAACCATTCAAATATAGCAACCACCGACATTGTTAATTGACAGGTGGTGCTAAGTGGGCCTTCTCCACAGAAACAACACCGGTGTCTGAAAAGGAAAATTTCATAAATCCATAATGTATGTCATCTGAAAAAACAAGGATTGCACAATTCAAATCAAAACGAAAAATATATTAAATAAGAGTTCAGACAATAAAGAAAACAAAATTCATGAGAGATTACCATGACATGAGGGGCCAATTCTAATGCAATAGACAGAAACCAGTGTACAATTTAAAGGCCCGGTACAAGCACGGGCCCAACACATGCACGACACGGCACGAGGCACAAACCCACTTAGGCATGGCCCGGTCGGCATGCGAGGCCCATTCCAGCTGGTCTAATCATTTTCGGCCAAAATTAGTCGTTTTTGGTCTGATTTTTGCTGGAAACGGCTAGTTTTGACTAGAATTGAATTGTTTTTTTTTTAAAATGACCAAAATAACCTCTTTTTTGACCGAAAACGGTTAGTTTTTAGGTCAATTTTGTTTTCAATTATTGTATCCAATTTAATGTAAGTAGATTTATGTAACTTAGTGATAAACTTATAAATACTTATAATTACTAAGTTACAAGATGATAAGATATTAGATTAGTTAATATAAGTTGTATAATTATATATTAGTAAGTGTATATACTAATAAGTTATATAACTTGTATAGTTATATATTAGCAAGTATATATGGTTATATAATTAAATTATATATTACTAATATATATACTTTTTTTATACTTATTCTACTTATATATATACTTAAAAGTTGTACAATTATATATTTGAAACTAATATTTATATTATTATTATTATATAAGTGTAAGTTATATTTAACAAGATTAAAGATAAATATAGGTATTTAAAAAAAAAACAGAAGAAAAATCATTAATTTAGTCGTTTTCGGCTGCCCAGTACATTTGGTGCGTGCTGGGCCTGACACGGCATGGCCCGCTTGGCATGGCACGGCCCGCGCCATTAGGCCCGCGTGCCCCATGCCATGCTGAGCCTGGGTCCCGATTGTTGGGCACGGCACGACATGGCCGGAAACTTTATCGAGCCGGGCCGTGCTAGGCACGAAGCACGTGCGCCCAGCGCTCGTTCGTGCCAAGCCATGCTGTGCGACCCATTTGTACACCCCTATCTCCCTATCTCAAAACCCCAATCTTGAAGAAGAAAAAATGGGTAAAATTCATTGACATATTACAACCCCTTCACATATATCTAATTGCAATGTAACCCTATATGGTTTCTAATATTCCACTATCCTCCCTTTAGGTTTTGTTCTAGATTACATTAGACTTCCTCTCCGTTACACTCTAATATTCCACTATCCTCCCTTTAGGTTTTGTTCTAGATTACATTAGACTTCCTCTCCGTTCACACTCTATTATTCCACTATCCTCCCTTTAGGTTTTGTTCTGGAATAGCGGGGAAAAACATTAAAGCGAAAGTGGAAAAAAAAAAACCGCTTAAAAGAATGAAAGTGGAAGGGCAAACTTTTCTCTAAAAACTTGATTTTCTCTCATTTAAATATTGATTTAGGAATAATTGTGATAGAGGTATAATAGTAAAACTATATTCCTTGTTAATTTCGTCCACCATGCGTAATTGAGACGCGGATCCTCTGTGATGAACCCTCGGTGTGATGGGTATGTGATGAGAAACACGCCCGAGGACAAAAATATAATTTTGCCCTCATAAAGCAACTAATCCGAGAGCAAAATTACATTTTTTTTCCCTCGATCGGATGTGTTTCTCATCAAATCGGGGGTTCAGCGTAATTAACAAGAGAGGTTAGTGGAATATGAGAAACTGCATGAGGTTTATTGCAATTGTCAGATATGTGAGAGGATGCAAGTAGTTTTTTTTTCTTTAAAAAAAAAAAACTAGATTTTTTCTTATTTAAATATTGATTTATGATAGGAGTATAATTTGGGGTGTCAATTGATTTGGTCTAAATCGAAAACCAAACAAATCAAACCGGAAAAAGTTGGTTTGGTTTGATTTTTATTTTCATTTTGGTTTGGTTGTGATTTAGAAAACGAAAATCCGAATTAATTCGGTTTGGCTTTGGTTAAGGCTTCAACTAAACCAAACCATATATATAATTATATATATATGGTTGAGTGTTTTATATAGAAAATAGTATTAATTCTGTCAAACCAAATCAAAAAACTAATTTTTTTGATTTCTATTTTGGTTTAGTTTGATTTTCGGTTCTATTCATTATATTTCAGTCTGGTTTCGATTTTCTAAATCAATTTCTATTTTGGTTTAATTTGATTAAGGTTTAGTGTAATATAATTCGATTTGGTTTAGATTTGACCTCTAAACCGAACCAATCGACCAAATTATACGCCAAGTATATGTTTTGTTAACGCGTAATTCCCTAAGTATATGTTTTGTTAAAGCCAGTCGCATGACGTAATTGATGAGGGAGGTTAGTGGAATATCAAAAACCACAAGAGGTCTTATAGATATATGGGAGAAGTATTTATCCCCAAAAAAGCGAGTAAAGAAAGGATTCATGTAATCTAGTAGCCAATGAACAAAAGACTCGAGCTTGACAATAGTGATTTTCAAAATAATATATATATATATATATATATATATATATATATATATTATATATATATATTCGATTTGATTCAAATCATGAGACATCAACTCAAAACTAAACTGATCTATTTTCGTTTAATAATTTCAAAATCAAAATCGAATCAAATGTCCAAAAACTCAACCCAAACTTAGCCCAAGTCGGTTTGCGTTAGTCAGTTTTTGGGTCGAACCAATCCAAGTTGCACCCCTATTACTTTCCCAATTAGGTTTCTATGTTAGTCGTTGCATCCAAATAGAACCGAAGAGATTTTAGATAAGTCCCCTTAAAGCAAGACTGCATATTCGATGGATTTGGGGGCCCACTCTTTTATGTCTTATTCAATTCCGAGCAAAAAGTCCTTGGGTTTATGGTCCTTTTTTCTGAAGCCCACGTCCTTTAAAAGGCTTTTACATTTATAAGATATAAAGTTTTACTTTTTTATATTAAAAATATAAATAATTTTATTTACGTAATAGAGTAGATGCATGAAAACATTTTCTTCTAAAAATATATATTACACTATTATTTAAAAGTATATTTTTAAAGTTTTAAATAAAAACTTTTGAATTTTTAGTGCTTGCCTAGGGCTTAGAAATAGGGGTGAGAATGGGTCGGGTGACCCGCCCAGTTTGGCCCGAGATTACTAAGTAATATTCAACTTTTACTTAAACTTATTATCGTCTTGTAATTGTGGCTTAGTGGTGACAAGGTAACATTTTCCTTGTGAAAACCTTGGTTCAAATACTAGTTAGAACAAAATAGTACTATTTTTGTTCTCATTTGGAAAAACATGGGCGGCGGACTTGGGCTGCGCGAATGATACCATGGCCGGGTTTAAGCAAAGATTGTTATGCCTGAAGCTCGGGTTGGGCCGGGCTCGGGCCAACAAAATTACTTATATGTAGATTATGACCTAAAGCGAAACCGGCCTATCCCGGCCCGTTGCCACCCCTAGCCTAGGATCTGGTTCGATCAGACCGGGCCGAAACTATACCTTTGAATCTGAAGGTCGGATGGGGCTTGGGTACACAAAAAACTGTTATGATAGTGTCCAAGCGCTCATTACCACGCCTACTATAAGCATAATTCCACCTCCTTCCATTTTTTCTGACAGTACTAATTTCATGACACTACGTAGGCTTGTCAATGGATCAGATCATGATCCGAATCCGATCCAATTACAGCGGATTCGATAAGATATTTTCGATCCGAAATTCGATTAAGATTCGAATTCAAAAATCTGATTATAATCGAATCGAATATGGATCTATATAAATCCGATTCGATTAAGATCAAATTCGATTATATAATTAAAATTGATGTATTATTTTTTGTATAGTGTGTCACATACTATCATTATCTATGAATAGTGTCTCACATAACAACATATCTATTCAATCATATGTATTACACTCGTGATACATACTAACATTATTCTCTTCTAAACTTGCATTTTGGGATATTTGGATCGAATCGGATTTCAGATTCGGATTTAGGATTATAATCGAATTCGAATAGAGTATATGAAGATCCATAGGATTCGAATTCGAATCTAATAGATTTCTTAAAGGATCAGATTCAGATTTGGCAGAATCCGCTTCGAATCCGATCCGTTAACAGGCCTAACACTACGCATACAAAAATTGGGTAACCGATTATTCCAATTAAAGTGGAAGCCAGTTTAAGGGTGATTTGTATCTTCAGGTTTTGGATTGATAGGTAACAGTTTCATTGTGCTTTGGTAGCGTGATGATACTACCGGAAAAATCATCGGTAAATACCGCACTCTCCTCTTAATGCCTTCCAAACAATTTTTCACTTTGAAACACGAGTGGTAACAGCGAAAAAAGCATTAGCAAAGATACTTCTCTATTTGAAGTTATCACTTGGTTTAGTGGTAAGCGCTTGGTGAGGTTGTTCCTAGGTCATGGGATCAAATCTCGTTTGCATCGTATGGGTGTGGTAAGTACTCTCTGTTTTTGTTATTAGGAAAAAGACCTTATTTTTAAAGTTCTTTTTTCTTTTTTGCCTCGTCGGTGTTACCGGTTACGTCCATTCAACAACAAGTGTTATTAATACAAAACCATGCATCTCAGCAATTGAACGGAGCAATTATGTGTATATAAAGACATGCAAACGACTTCCTTTCACCGTCTCCTTTGAAACAGCACAAAAGTGATGATCGATCCAAAGATCTTATTTATACTCTATATACTGATATTTTGAGGCAATAGGGAGAGAAGCCTCATGGGCAAAACACAAACTTATAGTTGGTCCCACCAGGGCATGTGAAGGTGCTTGTTGGGTCATCCTTAGGATAACTGTAAGCATCTGGGCACCTCTCCTTGAAGAACCTGGAGAAGGTGGTCGGACCACAGTTCCCCGATTTGCAACAGTACTCGTCGGTCTTGAATACGGTGCACGGGTTGTTACATCCACCCGGTGCACGCAACTCGTTCGGGCACTGAATGTTAATGTCGCCGGTGCATTTGATCCCACGGCAACCACCGCTAGAGGGACTAAAATCCATGGCCACGTTGAATCCGTTGACGAGCGAGATGTCAAAGAAGTCCATGTTATTGAATTGGTTTAACACGTACTCCACGAGAGTGTTGGGAGGGGAACCAAAACCTTGGCATTCAAGGCGCCCATTACAGTCACCAGTCCCGCATTTTCCCTGTCCACTGCCATCGAAGTTGCAGTTGGTTTGGGGCCAAATGCGGGCCTGGGTCGTGCCGGGTCACGTTAAGGTTCCAGACTTCGCCGTGGTTGAGTGGCCTGCCGCCACCGGGGACGGCTGCGGCCCAGACTGTGTTAAGGCAGTTGTTTCTGATCCTAAAGGTGGCTTCATGGGTGAGGGTTATGAAGATGGTAGTACTAAAGAGAATGAAGAAGGATACAAAAAGGTTTCTTGAGACGCTCATGATTGTTAGCAACAAGAGATGGTATTCTTGGTTTGCTAAGGGCTTTGGGTTGTGTTTGTGTGTTGTTCTTGAAGCTAACATGGGGTTTTTGTAGAGGAAGAGAGAGGGCATAGTGGGATGTATACGTTGAGAGCATGTCGTCTGTTTTAAAGTAGCTGCACCATCGACTGTTGGAACAGTCGATGTCTGCCACGTCTGTTCAAAACTAAATTCGAAATTTCGAAAGTAGATACATGGCGGACATGGACTGTTGGAACAGCCCATGGTGCAGCTACCTCGGAACAGATGAAATGCTCTCGAATATGAGGCTACATCGTCTGAAGCCCGATGGCTGAAGTATCGGCCGCAGCGCATGCCAATGCTCGCCACGTGTTCTAGCAGGGTCTCGTTACCCTCACGAGACCATTTAACAGAGCCCTCCGTCCATTAACAGCCAGGTCTTGAAAAAAAAAAAAAAGGCTATTTTTTTGTTTTTGAAATTTGAAATCCTAGAACATAGAACAAAACCAAAAACCGAATCTCTCTCTTCATCTTCCTCTTTCTCCCATATCCCTCTCTTTCTTTTCCATTTCTTCCCTGCAAGTAAGCTTTGTGAGGGTGATGAAGTATTGAAGTTGAACAGGAACTTCAGCTATGCTTCTCTATTTTTCACAGAGAATGAGGAAGATGGTGATGATGATGATGAAGCAGAGGAGGATAATGGGGTTAAGTTGAAAGCTGAGAAGGAATTAGACTTGGGTCCTCAAGCCACCCTCAAAGAACAACTCGAGAAAGACAAGGTCTTGTTGCGTATCACACATCGTTCAGAAATAGCTGAGATATGGTGTTGATTGATCCTGAGCAATCCTCTCCTCATGAGTTAACTTTTGAGGATGAGTCAGGCCCATTTGGTCTTCAATATGGTATCAGAGCCTTGTACGTCACCCATTTCAGTTTATATGCCCAGTTTATGATTTCTTTTTCTGGGTTTGATTGTTCAAGTGTCTGCTTTTCTGTTTATATAATAGGATGATGAAAGTCTGAGGAAATGGAAGGAACAACTTCTTGGAAGAGTAGATCTTTCAGCTGTGGGAGGTTTTCAACAATTCTATGTCTCTCTGTTTCTTACTTTGTTAGCTGGTCATGAATCAAAATCCCATGATAGATATATTTACAGATTTTGTATGAGCTTAAGAATGCAATTCACCCCTAGCTTGGATTTCTCTTCCTTATTCTGTGATTAATGAAAAAGATAAGAGAATTACTTCAGACTTCTGATTTCTTATTATGTTTAAGTTCTAAAACAACTGTGGGCTTTTGATTGAAATCAAAGCAAAGAATGCAGAACCTGATGTTCATATTCTGATCCTCACAATCTTGTCCCCGGAACAGTCCGATCTTGTCCTGAGAATTCCATTTACTCCCAAACCTAAGGGGTATGATTTTGGCCTTATCGTCTCAAGTTATCATCCATTGTCACTAACAATATTGCCTCTAGACTCGAATACACAAACACAGTGTCTCTGGACTCAAGTATACAAACAGTGTGAAAGGACTGGAGTGAAAGGTGGAATAATAAGATCTCTTTTATTCAACATTTCCTTTCTGTTTGTTTTCGTATTCTTTTAGTGATTTCCTTTTGTTTTTCTCTTATGTAATGTGGATGAATTCATGACAGTGGGAAATACAAAAAGAATGCTTGGAACTTCCAGTCCTAAAAAAGAACCTTACACATGAATTACAAGAAGAAACAACCCCATCTGGTATTTTTTCAAGGGATTCTTATTCTGCAAGAACCGAGATAAATAAACCAAAACAAAAATGTCTTTCATCAATTTACAATAGGGTTCTTTTCTTTCCGTCTTGTGTAGGTATGCATAAGGACTCTTTAATAACCCAGCTTATTTGCTTCGATTGCAGTTTGTAGATGAGGACGGCAAGTGTTATTTAGATATCAAATACTCCTTCGAAAGCCGAAAGGAATGGCCATCACCCTCATAAAAGTTGGAAATCTTCTCTTCTGCTTTACCTTGCTGAGGGCTGCTCCAAATGACCAATGCAAAGATGTTCTTCCACTTCAATGTAGTATCTTAGAATCCAATTGCGTTGAATTGACAGCCCAATCCTTTTCTTCTTTCTTCATTTCTTGTTGGAGGATTAGGTCAGTGGTACTGATGGTTAAATGTTGAAACAACATTATTGTACATGGCAAGATTTCGTGTACTGAAGAAACTGATGGCATGCCTGGAAATTCTTTTGAACAAAAGTTTATGCTATTTAATCACTTCTTTTTGTTTTCACTTCTTTTTATGTGGCTAATGTTTGAGCTACTACTGCTTCTTTGTTCGTTTTTCGATTCTCTAAGATAACAATGGTAGTACATACTTTGACGTGGTCATTAGTCACAATCTTGGCTTATTCAACCCTACTTATTTCAAGAGACTAATTTTAGCTATTTTGTTTATCTTGAAACAAAAGTGAGAAAGAGGAAGACTTGTCTAATGCAAGAACTTGAAGTCATCAGACCCAACCTGCTTCACATATGTGGCACACATCTGGTGTTTGTTCCATCAGACTTGTCCTGCTTACAACATCTCTCAAGCTAAAAGGACTTGGTAAAGGAAACATAGGATTCTTTTCTGGAGGGGGGAAAAAATGTCATTTAAGCACCTTTAATTGATTTGAAAAGGACTTAGTAAAGGAAACATAGGATTATGTTTCGGAATATAAGAGGACACTGTTGTACTTTTTATTTTTAGGGAATATCCTGTTCTACATGTTACTGGATGCGTAAGATATGAATGGAAGAGAAGGTCTTAGAATGACCAAATCCATAGAAAGACTTGGCAAAAGAAATGTAGAGAATGGGTATAGTAGTTGTTGTTGATTGAACACTTCTTCAAATTAACAAAATCTTCTTAGATGACTTTGTTTATAAGTTAAATATCAATGACTCAGTCCATCGATCATCTATTCGACTGTCTATAAATAGACATCATTTGAAGGATGAAGCTCTCAACCACAAACCAAGCAACAATACTTGAAAGAAGAAACGATTTCTTATCCTTTGAAAGATATGAGCTCTCACTTCCTCGTTGTGTTTCTCCTCTTGGCTTTGGCTTCTTTTGCCATTGCCTCAGATCCCAGTCCTCTACAAGATTTCTGTGTAGCTATTGATGAACCTAAGGATGCTGGTACATTTTAATTTATTGTTTTAAACTATTGCGTACTATATATTAACATGGGAAATTCACTTTATTATTTGATTGATTGTGGTTCCTATAATTAACAAAATCTACTGGTTTCAGTGTTCGTTAATGGGAAATTCTGCAAGAATCCCGCGCTTGCTAAAGCTGAAGACTTCTTCTTTGGGGGACTCAACATACCGCGAAGCACTGCAAACCCAGTTGGCTCCAATGTGAGTGCAGTTAATGTTATGCAGATAGCGGGACTCAACACCCTCGGTATCTCTATGGCTCGTATTGACTATGCACCATATGGTCAGAACCCTCCTCACACCCACCCTCGTGCCAGTGAGATCCTGACTGTCTTGGAGGGTACACTCCTTGTCGGTTTCGTCACCTCCAACCCCAATAACACACTCATTAGCAAGGTACTTCATAAGGGAGATGTGTTTGTGTTCCCCGAAGGACTCATACACTTCCAGTTCAATGTCGGTAAGATGAATGCAATTGCCATTGCCGCATTAAGCAGTCAAAATCCGGGTGTCATCACCATTGCTAATGCTGTCTTCGGGTCAAAGCCACCCATTGATGATAACATTCTTGCCAGGGCCTTTCAAGTTGATAAGAAGGTGATTGACCACCTTCAATCTCAGTTCTGGATGGACAACAGTAATTAGAGAAAGTACTACTACTACTATTATGATATAAACAATTCTATATCTGTATTTGCATATTTTCGCATCACGTGCATTATAATAAAGCGGTTTGTTTTGTATTCTCTTACTGCATCCATTATGCAAGAGGTACATTTGTTTTCGTATATTTATTTTGTTGATGGTCATTTTTGGCAAGAATTAATTTCATGTTAGCATAAAGAGGTGATGTGGCAGTTCCGAGTCAAGTCATTATCTATCGGATTGACAAGTTGGAATAAAATCAAGATTTGAGACATTAACAACTTTTACTAATTTGGCCAAATTGGATTCGTTGCATATCTCCGATGTACAAACTAAAACTTTAACGAGCCTATTTGGTGTTCCGAACTTGTTGGCAAACGCAATGTGAAGAATTAGGAAAGGTTGGTCAATTACTATAGGGATCAACCAATCTGGGATATGAACCATCAAAGTATCCATTAGACCGATCATAGGAATACGAGTTACCATATCTCTCGGCCAAATAGGAACCTTGGACTAGTATCATCATTTGCCTCAATTCCTTCCACGTTCCATCACTAATATGTTACCATATGGCTCATCATTTCACTTAGCATGAAACCTTCAGTGTCTGCATTTACATGATAACAATAACATAAAAAGCTTTGCAGGTATTACAGCTGTGATTTCTTATTTTGCCTTGGGAAGAGATCTACCATTACAAGGGAAGATTGAGGCTTCTCCCATCCAATAATGGTACTCAATGCTAACAAAGATGAGTCAAATCTCGTCCGTGGGTTTTCATTTGTCTTGCGGTGGAAGGAAACACAAAAGATGTTATTTTCTGGGCATCCAAGGATAAAGGCCTTCGAGACTGGCTGATATTATCAAGCATTTCTTTGAACTGGGTCATACTCTACGTGGCTTTCTGTCATATACCAAAAAGGGTCAACGACTCAACCAACTCTTAGCAAAAGGTGTATGAGTAAGGGCAAAATGGTCTACCGACAAAGCAAGAAAAAAGTATAATAAAAAAAGGGGAAAAACAATCATAGTCTACGCATGCATCTATTGGATCCATACCTGAGAGACAGTTTTCACATGATAAAACTGATGAATCTGTTGTCCAAGAAAACCAGATTCCAAAAATTCTGAATAAGATCGACCACTTCCTCTGCCATAGTTGCAACCACAAGCATGCCCAATAAGAGGATTGAATGAAAGAATCGAATAGTTAGTTGAAAGACCGAACCCTAAAGAAGTACGAAGGTCATAGAAATGTCAGGGAAACCAAGGAGTATTTGTAGTAAAGACCAGTAAGAATGCTTCTCTAAAAAACATACGTAAACATATAGAACCGGCAAACACAGATTGTCATTTCAATACTTTTAACCAATAGTTTTTGATGCAAACACACAAGTAGAAATTCTCAAAAGGAAAAAAGAGAAGCAAAGCAAGGTAATATTGGATAAGAGCTTTAATGAGCAAGCTATTTTGCACAATTGTGATCTCACAAGAGTTGAATCACTAGTAGAACTCATGTTAATAGCTGGACAATGCAATCTTGATATATTCCCCAAGCCTTTACAGATGTAATCACAGGTATTAGGGGGTTATTTGTTTCAGGAATGTCTTCTTTGTATGGCAAAATATGTAATCATGAACTGAACTCTTTTACATTAGTATTTTGAAACTTGAAACTGTCTACAGAAAAATGCACGGATTTAGAGTGATTTTATAAAATATTAGTCTAAAAGTATTTATGTGTTTTATGTATTTTAAGTAATCTAAAAATATTTATGTGTTTTATGTATTTTAAGTAGGTTATTCAATGTAACCTGAACCAAATCGAACTGAAACAACAATTTTGTTTGGTTTGTGTTTAGGTTTAGGGTATTGCAATTCAATTCAGTTCGGTTAATAAACTTAGCATTTTGGGTTTCAATTCCGTTCGGTTTTGGGTTAGCCATTTTAGATTTCTGTTAATCAGTATTGGTTGAGGTCAACCTGAACCGAATCAAGTTACACCCGGAAATCCACTCCTAGATATAGACTGCCACCACCTTCACCCCGAAGATCACCATCTCTTGGGCAACGTCAATCACATCCCTTGTGCAATGTGCTACATGGATCAGTATCTCCTCGACGACGTTCACAATCTTTCTTAGAGCTGGCAATTTTTGACCCGACCTCCAACCCGCCCGCAATTTAGCGGGTTTGGGTTCATCCTTTCGACCCGCGGGTCGGGTACTGGTCAAGAATCTCTAACCCGCAAATAAACTGGTCGGGTGCGGGTTGACCCGTCGGGTTAGAGCTATATACAAATATAAATTTATTTGTTAAGTTGTTTGGATTATATTATTAATTGTT
>JAUPMG010081300.1:0-12845 GCA_031762675.1 Pachysandra terminalis | reverse complement strand
AAGCTTCACTCAAGATGGGGGATCTGGGATCATAATTATCCATCTATATGACCCAAACATTAGAATAAATACAAAGCATGCAAAACAATAATGGGAATTTGCAACTTTATGAGATCCTCAACTGGGGAACTCATAGCAAACAACAATTGAAGGTGAAGAAAACAGAATCAATAGTCAGAATTGCTTCCTAAAAGGAGCAGCAAGTCCTTCAAAATTGATTCTTATGAAGCGCTTTGTAAAAACTATTTCAGATCTTTTAATAATATTTGGTAAATGCCTATTTAAGAAGTGCTTTTAGGTCTAGAAGTTAAGAAGGGGCCAGATGGGTATTATAAAATAATATGAGGATAAAATAGTCTCAATAAAAATGACACTTAAATGACTAAAACGATTCCCACAAAAGCATTTTGGAGAAGCAGGGAGTCGACTGCTTCAATGGAATCAGTATTTGGAATTGCTTCTCAGACGTGTTTACCAAATGCTTAATGTGTAAGGTTAAGCGTTTTTAGGCTCAGGAATCACTTCCAAGGCCCAAAGAAGCAATGCCACATCCACCCTATATATCCATTAACACAATCCCTAAAATAATTTGAATAAACACAAGTATGAGAAGGAATATCGTATAGAGCATATCCATGGGAAAGGATCAAAAAATAACATAGAACTTTAAGATATACCAAATAGCATCTAACAATGATTTCAGTATGCAACCTTGAAACATAGCAACAGGGTAAGGTTCAATTACAGCAACAACAACATGCCCTATCCCAAGTTCCCAACTAGTAAGGATTCATTATAAACTAACTTATATCCAATATAAGAATATATGCATCATCATCACTATCATGTACTTTTCATATTCCATTCTCTACTTAGAGCTAAATTTTGTGGGATTGTGAGACTTGACAATCTTTTATCAATACAACACTTCATCATCTCCCTTCTGGTATTTGTTCAAAAATAAAGTGTCAATTACACGTACCAGCCCATTGTCATCAGTTGACGGCAGAGAGGCAATCCATACTCTGTCAGCATGAAATCTATGACCTGCAGTGTCATTGAAATGTACTGATGAGTGAAGAATTCAACTCAATTAATCACCATTCATTTCAAGTTTCAGTCTTTGGTATTTAGTAGTTGAAATACTGGTAATTTCTGGCCCAAAATAACTACAAAAAATAATAAAAATTAAATAAACAAAAAAATTCTGCCTTACACAGGTAACCTCAATGACCCAGCTGAAACTCCTTGCACAAGTGAATCTCAATTGTCAAGTATTGGCCGATCCTGAGCCGGATCGGTCAATACAACTCGGGATCGGCTCGAGACGAGTCACAATCCCAAGCCAATCCCGAAATATGATAAAGTTCTCTTACTTGGTTTCGGACAAGTCAGATCGGACGATCCAATATGGACCATCCGACATCCCTTCAAAATTTATGATTAAAAAAAATGGGTCATGTTTGGATTGGCTGATCCCGAGTTGGATTGGTGATCCAACTCGATCTCGGACAGGGACGATTCCCGATCCGATAATGAGTTTAAACACTATGATTGAACCACAACATTGAGGTAATCCTACATAATTATGACCAATGCAATCTATGAGTGAACAGGAAATTAAAAATGGAAAACAGAAAACTGATTAGCACTCCAATTCTAGTCCAAGAACGATTCGGTCAAATACAGAAACGGAATCCTCCGGTTAACAAGGTAAACCAAACCATGATGGAATTAGAACATCAATTGGATCAAAATTTAAGGAACACCACCATCTCAAGCAAGTTCAACAATGTACAACTTAAAGAAATGACCTAGCTTCGAACGCTCACCTCAAAATCCCAGAAAACTTTCAGGAATTCAATCCAATCCGCTCAAACTCAAATTCTCAATTTTTGCACGTAACCTAGTGAATCCAAATCAGTGGATCAGATCAACCAACAGTTCATCATAGTCAAAGTACTAACCAACACTCTTTAAATTCATCAAATTGCAAAACCAAGTCGATTACAGATATTGAAGTCCAAGGAATAAGTTTGACTTTACCACAAATAGCAGATCAGTATTTGATTTCTCTGCGGAATTTCGTCGACCAATTAATGAACAAGAAATCGTAGCTTGGAAAGTTGAAAACGCGGGAAACAGGAAGCCAATCTTTCAATCTCCTATTCAAACAAGGCGGCATCACGTATTGGTATAAATAGGCTTCGCCATGTCCATGTCTGATCATCAATTCTTCGGTTTTTTTTTTTTCTGTAAGAAGAAAGAAATGGCAACTAAGTCATCATCTCCAGTTTCTGTGACGATTCTTAGCCTTCTCATCGTTACTCTCCTTCTGTTTCCCGCGTTACCATGTGACGCAGCTAGGTTGAGTTATCAAGGTAAGCTTCATCATCACCGTTGCTTTTGAAAATGATGATGATGGTGATGGTTTTTGATCTATTTTTTTTTATTGTAGAGTTTGCGGTAGGACCGAAACGACCGATATGCCCTGCTTGCGTGTGTTGCACCCCTCCGCCTCCAGGTTCGTGCTGCGATTGCTGTGCTTCTCCCATTCAAACTCAGAGCAAAGGAAGTAGCTCGCCTTGAAGTAAAGTTCATGTGTTGTTATGAATAAAATGGGCGTGAGGCTCTGCACTGTTGTGTTGTAGTTTTTATGCCGTTGAGATCTATCAATGGTCAACCAATATGGTCAATGATCTCAACCAATGTACTCTGTTGACTTGTTGTAGTGTCCATGTAGTTTGTTTTCTCAGTGAAATTCAATTGATTGGATGATTGTGTTGTTGAGGTGTGGACCCAGAATTAGGATGCATATTCGGGCCGCGTGTGCCGACCGTGCCAGGCCGTGCCTAATTTTTGGGTCCAAGGTCCGGTATGGCACGGAGCACGATTATTATCGTGTTGGGTCGGGTTTCGTGCTTTGCCTATGAATCGTATTCGTATTGGGCCGTATCATGTCTTGGGCCATGACTCCAGGCCTGGCACGACATGATAAGCCCAAATTGTCTCGAACCGGTCCGGCACGGCCTAGCCCGTTTGTAAATACAAGATTTTTAATTCTCAGGACCACGGATCAGACCGATCCCTGGTCGATCTTGATCTAGATCCGATACAAAAGTTGGATCGCCCATGCTAAAAAAATATATATATATATTTGAATCGGCCGGACCAGTCACCTAAATAGCAGTACTGGTCACTGGAACGATGATACTGGTCGTTGGAGCAGCGGTACCGATCACCGGAGCGACGAACTAGTCGGTATCGAATCGGTCCAGATCGATATTTGTTGGACCGTTCCATTTATAAATTAAAAATACAAAACAAAACCAAAAAAGTTTGGACTGGTTGTATTAACTGATCTGTATCGGTATCGTTTGGACCGATCCAATCCAAAGCCACTTGATATAATAGTTGTGTTGTGGCTTAGGATTGAACCAGACTTGGCCGATCCCATTATAGACCGGATCGGATCGATCCTTGAAACCATGCTACCCTGAAAATGGTTCACTTGATTGGATGCTGAACCTTGGAGAGATTTCTATCTTTGCTGATAAAGTTTTGTTCTTATACATGAATCATCCTTGCAGGAATGATTCAAACTAATTAACCTCACAAATGGCACTCTCTACATGATGTCTCCTTTTAATATTAATGCATTGGGCAAATACATTGTATGATAATATGAATGTTTTATCAAAATAAAAAGGGTTAATTCCACTTACACCCCCTCACATTTACGGTAACTACAAATACACTCCTTGTATTTTCTGATATTCACTTACACAGGGTTTATACTACATTGCAAAGATTACCCATCTTTTCACTTTCCATCTAATCACTTGACGCTTATTTCATCCGTCTTTTCTAATTTATGGATTATACTACCCTTGAACTAAATTAAAAAAATATATAAATTTTACAAGATTTTAATTATATTTTTATTACTTTATTAGTATTACTAAGAGGTAAAAAAAATTCTAAAATTAAAAACGATAAAAGGGTAATTTTATCATATAAAAATTAATTTTCTCTCAATTAATGTGTTCTAGTAACAGAAAAAATGTATCTAAAGTTGTCCGAAATGTGAGAGGTGTAAGTTGTATTAACCCATAAATATGTATGTATATGTATATATAAACTATGTATAGTAGTAGATATATATTATATAATGTCAGTCTTCTTCTTCCTTTTTATCCTTTTTTAAATCTCTTTCTAAGGCTTTTTATTCCTAGTTTTCACACAAGGCGGCAAGATTTGGCTTCAATTAGCCGCAAACTAACCATGTGTATATAAATAGGCTTCAGATACTGGTGTTGATTAACTCTTAGTCTGTGTAGAAAAAGGAAAAGAAATGGCAACTAGCTCTAGGGTTTCTACAATGGTTGTTAGCCTTCTCATAGTCTGTCTAGTTCTATCTCCAGTACTGTTATCATGTGAGGCAGCTCGGTTGCCTAATCGAGGTAAGCATCATCACCACCGTTGCTGCTGCTGATATTGATAATCATGATTATGATTTTGAGATTTTAATCTTCGTTTTTTATTCTCTTTCTTTGGTGCAGAACTTATAACAAAAAGCCCACCACTTATGTGTCCTCAATGTGCGTGTTGCGCTCCTGCACCACCGGGAGCTTGTTGCCCTCGTCGCTGCTGATTCATAGCTCTGCCTACGTCGAGTCTACTGCGAGAAGCGTCGTTAGGACCTGTTTGATGTGTTCGATATGTGGATGTAATGAATAAAATGGAAATGACTATGTGGTGTTTCAATCTTTATTAACAATATTTCTTTAGTGCTTATGAAAGGTTAGGGGTAAAATAGTTATTATGAAAATATTACTAAAGGTTAAAAATAGCTTCCCGCACAAATGATAAGAGAAGATGTTCTCAAGAGCTTCTCCCTATGATAGTCTTTCTCTACTGCTAATGATTAAGCGCTTACTCATTAGGTGTTTTTTTTTTTTTTTTTTGGTCTTAACCACGTGGTGTCCCCACACCCACATAGGTGTGGGGCTAACCCACGTTCGGGGCGGGAGCATTGAAGGTAAACCCCTGGTCACGAGTGCTTCTAGTGCAATTCGAACTCCAAACTTACCTCCGGAGACGCCCACTAGAGCCCAAGTTGCTACCAACTGAGCCACACATCAGTGGTTGCCCATTAGGTGTTATTAAACACCCTTTTAAATTTAAAAAGTACTTTAATAAGCTATAAGTTGAAATAAGCACTTATATAACGCAGCCTAAAACAATATTCGAAAGATAATAACTTTTAATCAATATATCTATTTTCAACACAATGGGATTCTTTAGAAATTAACAATGATATCTGCTTTTTGTATTAATTCGATTGTTGTAGCTTTAACAAAATACTGTGATCAAAGGATGTTCTACTTTTTGTATTAATTCGATTGTTGTAGCTTTAACAAAATACTGTGATCAAAGGAAACAGTGGAGCGAGTGAGGCACAAACTAGGTTGTTTTCTTTAAGATTATTTGCGCATTTGCGAAAAATCTGTGTATTCGTGAAAATCACTACGTAACACCCCTAGGATACAACAACCCAAAATCCATTATTGTAGGCTTGGTCAATCTACACAATTTGATTAAGCTCAAGCTCTACTCACTAATGCTTGCCCAGATTGATAACAATAATCAAAAGAGAAATTGCAAATAAAATAACAAAATAATCTTTAGTAATCGGAGAGTAGAAAAAAAGTCGTCGTAGTTAAAACGTTCAAAGCAAGGTATTTTGTAGATGAAAATAATACCATTTGGAAAGCCTATAACTATGGGTTTAGTTCAAAAATAGCACCGTTTGAAACTTCACCCACCAATGCACGTATAGTTATCCCAATAGTAACGTTGTAAAACGGCTATAAAAACAAGTCTAAGGTTGTCTAAAAAGATAGGACCACACACATATGATCTAAGCCAACCGACCATGTACGTGTGTACGCGCACGCAAATATTTTCCCAAGTCACAATCCAAAATCTTCTTGGACAAGCATTAACTCCTCCATGGGACTCACGTGCGCAAGCACTCCTTGTTCCCCTTCACAAGCTCATAAGGCTCATGGGAGGAGAGAGTATTTATATCACTCTTTCAAATTAATAAGTTTTCAATACAAAACAATGTTCTACATACAAACCACAAACACTAAAACGACCAAACATCAACTTTTTTAAACAGCAAAAATGAGAAGTTTTATTTAAAATACCCAACACAAATAAATACAAAATATACTTATTTATAAACTACAAGAGTGGACAACGGGCCGGGCCAACACAAGCACAATTAAGTTGTGCCCTAGCCAAGTTGCGTCGTGCTCATGTCGTGCTATGTCCAGGGTTCATGGCCCATGGCACAAGTACAGCCCCGCCTTGTCCAATACAGGCCAAAGCACGGCCCAGCATGACCCATCCGTGCTTCGTGCCTGCTTGACATGCCGTGCCCGAGGGTTTTATATTAGGAACTGTTTGGTCAAATACGGTAGAAGATAATGCGAGTCTTCTATCAAAAAAATTCCAAGTCGAGATATTTGAAACTTGAAACTGTATAAAATTCTATTTCTGCCTAATCAGCTCCATTATCTTTAGTTTATTTTAATTCTCACATCATAGTCCATGGTTTCAAGGATAAAACCGACTGAACTGATCCGATACGATTCCAAACCACGATACAACTATTGTATTGTGGGGCTTTGGATCGGATTGGTCCAACTGATCTATTTTTTTTTTTTCAATTTATAAATAGAAAACCGGTCTAGTCCCAACCAGTACTGCTGGTCTAGTAACTGATTTGGCAGATCCAATTTTTTTTTTTAATAAAACCAAAAGGGGCAATCCAACTTTTGTATTGGATTTGTACGGGCCAGTATCCTCGGTCCAGATCAAGAACCGGCCCGATCCTTGATCCCGAGACTTGAAACCTTGAGGTAGCCAAGTTTATTTTAAAAGTATTTGTGATAATAATAATATTTATACGTCAATTCAGCGTAATTACTCACTAATTCAATTAAAATCCATGCCCACTTGACTGCACACATATTCCCATAGATTAGTATAAATCAATGTGAGTCTTCGTCTTCCCTTTTTGTCTTTTTGTAATTTCTTTCTAAGGCTTTTTCCTCGTACTTTTACACAAGGCTATATAAATAGACTTCATATATTGGTGTTTGATTAACTCTTAGTCTGTGTAGAAAAAAATATATATAGAAAAGAAATGGCAACCAACGCTAGAGTTTCTACAATGGCTATTAGCCTTCTCATAGTCTGTCTAGTTCTATCTCCAGTACTGTTACCATGTGAGGCAGCCCGGGTGCGTCATCGAGGTAAGCATCATCATCACCGTTGCTGCAACTGTTGATATTGATAATCATGATTTTGATATTTTAATCTTTTTTTTTTTTTTTGTTCTCTTTCTTTGGTGCAGAACGTGTAGGAAAAAGCCCACCACTTGTTATGTGTCCTCAATGTGTGTGTTGCGAGCCTGCACCACCGGGAGCTTGTTGCCGTTGTGACTGCTGATTCATAGCTCTGCCTGAGTCGAGTCTGCGGCGAGAAGTAGTTAAGACCTGTTTGGCGTGTTTGATATATAGATATAGTGAATAAAAAATGGAAATGACTATGTGGTGTTCAATCTTCATGTGGTTGAGATTTGTATGGATAAAATTTTCAAAGCAAATAAGACTATAAATACCCTCTAGTTTGGGCTAAACAAATAAAATTGCTATTTTACCCTTCGACTCTCAGAAAATTCGGATTGAGTAATCCGCCCTTTGGATCCCCTTTCGGGCTTGGGGATCTACCCCTACAACCCTTGAGAGCTCAACACTGAGCTTGATTGACGAAATCAGTGGCTGGATCATCAGTACTTACCGAATGCCTCAATAGCTTCAGTTTCCACATAACAACAAGCACATCTATTACATCCTCAGTCAAATTAAAGGAGTTCATGCAAGAAATGTGGTAGGTGAAATGAAGGAGGTTTTAGACCCAAGTCACCTACTTTCCCTAGAACATCTTTGAAAGAGAATCAGTTTACTTAATTATGTCTGTAAGTATTGTTGGAAAATATTCTGATAAGACTGCACTGATTAATTAACAGAAATTAATAATAAACCGGAAATAATGAATCCAAATGATTACTTACAGAAGTCTGTATATGATAAATCTCAATAACAGGAACACAACTACTAATTAGACCTGTAATAACAACAGAACAGGAAAACTTATCTATTAGTGTTGATCGAGGCGCGGACGAATCCGTTGTCCTTGAGAATCAATTTCGCCCCACTCGAAACTTCCGTGGTGCATATGTCTACAGGCGATTGATCTCCAGGATACAACGACCTAGACCCAGTATGCGTGCACTCGCAGTACTTACGTCTCGAACTTGTAAGAATGCACAAGAAATCTCAGAGAATAGAGATGTTAAAAATATGAACCAAAGAATTAGCAGAGAGTATTTCATATTCTCTTAAGAGACCTCACGTCTCTTTTATAGAGATAATGGCAACGGTCCATTAAGGGATGTGTCCCTTAGTGGCCCTTAAAACTCTCACTTGACTAAGTATTGTTACCTTTTAAAAAAGGCTACAAACTTAACAGGTAATATAATTAATTAATAAATTAATTAAAACAAAATATAAACGTAGACAGGGCCGGTTTAACTATGTATCTAATGACACACCACACCACACCCCACCCTGACCCGGACCTGACCGGACGGATAGACGGATGGCGACCCGCGCGCGTGTGAAAGGCAGCCCTGGACAACCCAACAATGTCTCTCCATCACACTCTCTTATGTTGGGTCTCCAAGCCAACTAGTTTCAATCCATATATACATAAGGAAGAAGAGATGGAGTTCCAATGTGGGATTCTCCTTCTTCTACAAACACAAATATAAAAATGGAGGGAAGATTTAAATTCATGAAAAGTCAAAAGCCAAAATCTAAAATATTTGAAACCATATAAGACAAAACATGAATACAACAAAAGCATTGTTAGATATGCCCAACTTTGAAAAGCCTATAATAAGACCCACAATTTGAGACATATCCAACAATCCCCCACATGGATCTAATTGTATAATAAAATAGTTAAATAAGAATATTTATAAAAAAATGGGCAAGAACGGGATGCAATGATGTTGATGTCTTGTGGACTTGAATCGACATTTAGTGTTAACAAATCGTGATCAACAGATATTTGGTGAAAAAATTCTTGAACCTAATATCCAGTTGTGAATTTAGCAGATTTATCACACACATCTCATTCAATATTCTGACAAGTTCTCGTTTGGGCATGTTAAGGCCATGCGCCCTACCTGGATTTTCATGAGTGCTCTAGAGAACTAGCCCAGTTCTCATAGGAAGCGGCCCCACTTCCTCACTCACATAGGTGAACACATCAAGTGTGCACTACAACAAAGCACACCACCTGAAATAGGTTATGAATCCATTAAGAGTCAATGACTCATCCTTACACATGTCGCAGTCAGCAATATCTACATCAAAGGGAGGGACACAGAGTTAAAAACTCATGATGATGGTGCATACTCTGAGTTGTTCTATGACTTATTTTTACCCATTGAACCTAATTCCTGAGATCTCTATTCACTTAGGTTGGGTTGCCATCATAGGAAACTCACTCAATGGGCTTAAGTCGCATCCCCCTCGATGTCTCTTGGATTACCTTTTGAGATAATCCTTTGATCAGAGGATCTGCTAAGTTCTTTTCTGACCTTACAAACTCATTGCAATGACTCCATTGCTAATCAACTGTCTGACAATATTATGTCTCAACCGTATATGTCTTTTCTTTCCATTATAGATTTTTATTTTTAGTTATAGCTATTGCAGTATATGCTACGAGTCTGCTCACAGTATATGCTATGTCTCCTAGATCACTATGAATATTATCTACTAAGTCTGCTCACAGTATATGCTATGTCTGGACGAGTACAGTTCATCAAAAGCATCACACTTCCTATGATCTTAGCGTATTCTTCTTGTGATACACCTACTCCTCTATTCTTAAATAAGTGAATGCTAGGATCATAAGGTGTTTTAACTGGATCACAATCATAATGATTAAATTTCCTATGGACTTTCTTTGTATAATGAGATTGAGTCAACACAAAATTTCCATTACTATAATGATTTTGATCCCTAGGATAACATCGGCTTGTCCTAAATCTTCCATGTCAAATTTAGAAGATAGGAATGACTTAGTTGTTTTCACTATATGTAAGTCAGTTCCAAAGATCAACATATCATCAACATACAAGAAAATAATAATACCAGTATTTTCAGTATATTTACTATACACACATCTATCAGAATCATTGATCACATATCCATAAGATATTAGAATTTTATCAAATTTTTCATGCCATTGTTTTGGTGCTTGTTTTAGTCCATACAATGATTTAACAAGTTAACATACTTTATGTTCTTGTCCAAGAACTACAAATCCCTCAGGTTGATCCATATAAATCTCTTCTTCTAAATCACCATTTAAAAATGTTGTTTTAACATCCATCTGATGAACTACCAGTTTATCAATGGATGCTATGGCAAACAATACTCTAATTGTTGTTATTCTGGTAACAGGTGAATATGTATCAAAGAAATCAACCCCTTATTGTTGTGTGTATCCTTTGGCTACGAACCTAGCCTTAAATTTATCTATGGATCCATCTGGTTTCAATTTCTTTTTAAACACCCATTTCCACCCATAGTTTTACATCCCCTAGGAAGATTCACAAGTTCTCATTCGCCAGTATTGAATCTAATTCATTATTAATTGCATCCTTCCAAAAGGTCGCATCAACAGAGGTGAATGCATCCTTATATGATTCGGATCGTCCTATGTTAAAAAGGCTGTCACAAAATCTGAACCAAAATTGATTTCAGTTCTAGCTCTTTTACTACGTGTAGGTTCCTGGTCTAAAACCATTTCATTAATTAAATTTTGACTTAACGTTTTACATATAGTTTGTTGTGAATCTTCTTCATTTGTTTTCTTCATAGGAAATGTAAGTTCAAACAACTCAGCATCCCTAGATTCTATTATAGTATTTGCACCTAATCCACTATTTATAGATTTTAAAACCAGGAACCTATATGCAGCACTATTTTCTTCATATCCTATAAATACACAATCAAAAGTTTTAGGTTCAATTTTTCTCCTCTTAATATCAGGTAGTCCGACCTTAGTTAGGCACCCCCACACTTTTAAGAATTTAAAGTTCGGTGTAAAACCTTTCCAGAGTTCATAAGGAGTTTTGTCAACTTTCTTATGTGGAACTCTGTTAAGAATATACAAGCAAATAGTATGGCCTCCCCCCACATATTGGAAGGCCGCCCAAAACATATTAACATTGCATTCACCATTTCTTTTAATGTTTAGTTCTTTCTTTCTGCTATACCATTTTGTTTAGACGAATAGGGCGCAGTTAATTGATGAATTGTTCCGTTTTGTTCACAAAACTCTTTAAGAGGATTAAAGTCATATTCTCCACCTATATCTGACCTAACTCTTTTAATTCTTTTATCTAATTGATTTTCAACTTCCAATTTATATTTTTTGAACATTTCAAAAGCTTCATCTTTACTTCTTAAAAGGTATACTTTAGTATATCTAGAGAAGTCATCTACAAATTTTGTGCAATATATTTTACCCCCTCTACTCATATAGTTTTTAAAGTCTCCTAGATCACTATGAATTCACTCTAAAAGTTCTAACTTTCTTTCAGTTGATTTAAAAGGTTTCTTGGCATACTTGGCCTCCACGCATATTTTACATTTAGAGAATTCAGAATGAATTAAGTTTGGAATTAAACTTATTTGTTTCATATGTTTTAGTGAAGCAATATTTACTTGACCTAGTCTAGGATACCACATATCACTAGATTCAACAATAGAAGCAGAAGAAGTACTATCTGTATTCATGTCTTCAAAGGAAGCATCAAGTACAAAGAGACCCCCATTACAAAATCTTTTTCCCATAAATTCCTCATTCTTAGTTAGAACTAATGTGTCACTCTCAAAGACGAACTTAACTCCTGCTTTATTAAGCAAGGAGCCAGAAACAAGATTCCTACACATATCAGGAACATGGAGTGCTTCAAATAAGGGAATGGTCTTTCTATAAGTCATCTTGAGGAAGACCTTTCCTTTTCCAGCAACTCAAGCAGCACTAGCATCTCCCATGAAGACATGCTCTCCATTGCCCACTTTCTTATAGGTGGTAAACAAACTCTTGTCAGTGCAGATAATTCTGGTAGCCCCAGTGTCCACCACCCATTCCTTCACATTATTAACAAGGTTAACCTCAGAAACAACTGCAGCAATTATATCTGTTTCAACGAAGTTAGCCTGTGGTTTGTTATCACAATTGTTTTGCCCTTTCCTCCTCCAGCACTTAACAGCCACATGTCATAATTTCCCACAGACAAAGCAAGGTCCCTTCTTCTTCTTCTTCTGTATTTTATCACTCTTCTTGAACATTGTGTCTTTGGAATACAGTTTCTTGTTAAATCATTTTCCAAACTTTTACTTATGTGACTTTTTTGGAATTTTGGTCTCTACAATATTAGCCTTAGTGGAAATTCATGAGAAATATCTTTAACGTCCTTCAAACGATTGGTTTCTTCTATACGAATGTGGACAATAAGATCTTCTAAAGATTAATGTTTCTTCTTGTGCTTCAAGGAATTCCTATATTCTTTCCATGATGGTGGCAGCTTCTATATTAGAGTTGCTGTCACGACCCAAACCTAAAGGAAATTCACGTGGGAATCCCTTAGATTCAAACCGCGACTCTCACCCCATATCCCT
>JAUPMG010081279.1:0-12845 GCA_031762675.1 Pachysandra terminalis | reverse complement strand
GCATCACCATTTTTGGCGACTTCACTGGGGAACTTGTTTTGTTTCCTATCTCTTTGATATCCAAGATCAATCAAGAAATAGAAATGGCCCCAGAACTTCCTACTGTTACTGTTACTGGAACTACAGATCTTCTTGTAGATCCTGCAGTCCACACAGTTGTTCCACCAACTGGATCTGCTTCTACTTCGAATGCATCTTTGTCGTCTGAGGACAAAATTGCTGCTATGTTGGAAAAGATGGTGTCCATGCAACAAGAGATGATGACTTTGTTAGCCTATCAAGCCTCAACTTGAATAATACCTAAAGCAAACCCTTCACCATCTCTTTCACCTTCTCTACCAGTTGTTCCTGATACTTCGAGAGAGGAACCTATCAGAGTTACTTTTGATATATTTTACCTCCACAAGTAGCTCCACCAACAACAACTGTCCCACCAGTTATCTCACCATCCATTCCATCAGCATTACCTTATTCTACTCATTTTGCTACCCTTGATGAGGTAGAGTCCCTTTTGAAGAGATCTCGGACTCGGGATTCAGATTGGGTCAGTAGTGATTTCTGCCCTCCTCACCCAATTTCACTCTATCCAAAGGACTATGCGAGTCATAAATTCCCCAAGTTCACTGGTTAGAAGGGGAATGTGAAAGAGCATATAAGTCGTTTCATTGAGGCTTTGGGTGCTCATGCCTCAAACAATGATCTGCAGCTAAGGGAGCTTTCGAAGTCCCTGACTAACAAGGCTTACACCTGGTATAACAACCTTAAGCCTGGATCTGTGAGCACATGGGAAGATATGACTGCTCTTTTTCACAAGAAGTTTTATATTACTGAGCAAGTCTATACAGTCATCGATCTCAGCAGGGTGCACCAAGGTCATTCTGAAGGCCTTGTTGAGTATGTCAAACGGTTTCGAGATCTAATGAAGTCTTGAACCGAGACGGTGGCCGAAGACCAATCTGTTGAGTACTGTATCATTGGGATCCTTCCCGAATACATGATTCATCTTGAGAATTTGGGAATAACCAGTTTCCATAAGCTGTATGATGCAGCTCGAAAGCTTAGTGTTTCAATGCCTAGTGTTTCCAAGAAGAACGAACGGAGGAGAAATAAAGCTATCTTGGTGGAAGATAGTCCTTCAAAGAAAGCAAAGAATAATGAGAAAGTTCGAGATTCAAGTCGAGATTCTCGAGATCATCCTCGAGATCCTCCACTTCAGCCAGACTGTACACCAACCCAGTTTAATATCCTGTTTGATAATTGGGTGAAAGATGATCGCGTACAACTGCCTGTTCCAAAAAGAGAGCCATCAGCAAAGGATCAGAGGAATCCGAAATTCTGTAAATATCATCAATATGTGGCTCATAGCACATATGATTGTTACTCCATGAGAAGATTGTATCATCTTCGAATGAAGCTTGGGGAGAAAGAATTGCAGCCTGAAACTGTTCATACCAATAATTTTCCTAATCACAAGGGTAAAGGGCCCGCTGTGAACGTCATTGTTTTAGAGATGACTCGAGTCGATGACTATCCCCCACGGATAGATTTGTTGAAATATCAGAGGCTCGAAGAAAGTATGAAGGAAATAGGCTTTTCGAAGTCTGATCAGATTGCCGTTCGAGCATATGCTCAAAGGCTGTCCTTGCAGGAAACAGAGGAGGAATGTGTCGTTGTTGTCTCAGAAGAAGGTCTGATAACTTTCAGACCAGAGGACATGATGGTTTCCTATGAAAACCATGGAAGAGCCTTATATTTGAATTCTATGCTACAAGGGGTAGACATTCGAAGATCGCTTGTAGATGCTGGATCTTCCTTGAACATCATTCCAATAGGCATATTGAAGGCTATTGGAGTGTCATCCGAAAGGGTGATTCCCCAAGCGATGAAGATTTTCGGCTTTGATGCTCGAAGCCAATATGCTCTGGGTCATGTAACCCTCGAATTACAAGTTGGACCCTACAGATATCCAACTTTGTTTCATGTGTTGGACAACGAGCTAACATATCATATTCTATTGGGAAGGCCCTGGATCCACAAATGCAAGCTTGTTCCTTCAACATATCATCAGTGTTGTAAGGGATTTTGAAACGGGAAGATGGTTCGACTTGTCGCTGATCCTTGCCCTTTCGATCAGCTCGAAGTTCACCTTGCGGATGCTGTTGAATATGATGAACTTGCACCGGCTGGAGAATGTCAGGTTTCTCTTCCCCGAGGTATATCTCTGCCAGCATGGCCAGCACTTTAGGCGAATCCTGATTTGCCTATTTCGGACTCTGGACCTTCGAAGAGGAAGGTCAAAGAAGAAAAAAGAAAAGAAAAGAAAGAAGAAAACAAGAGACCTGCTGTATTTGAGGCTCTCGTTGAACAATCGGCTTCGAAAGCCCGTTGTACTCGAATTGTTACACCTGAGGGTCAAATCATTTATCGCCTTTGGTTTGAAACTAGACAGAAAAGACAAGAAGACTCTCTTTCGAAGGAAGTTTCGATAGAGAAGAAACCTGACGCTTATTTTGTAGAACACCCAAGTGATGCGGATAATGATGATATCCCATCCATGGCTGAAATATTTGAAGTACAACATAAGCTTGAAGAAGCACCAGAGCAATTCGAGGAAGGCATTAAGAAGTCTGTTCTCGAAACCCTGGAGGAAGTTGATCTAGCAGAACCAGGGGAAGCAAAGAAGACTACATTTATAAATCCAAGTTTGTCTCCAGAAGAAAAAACTGAACTTGTAAAACTTTTAAAAATCAATAAAGATGTCTTTGCTTGGTGCTAGGATGATATGTGTGGATTGGATTTTAAATTAGTCATGCATAGATTGCATTTATCCTCAGACATCAAGCCTGTGTAGCAGTTATTTCGAACCTTCAAGCCTGAGATCGAATTGCAAATCAAGGCAGAGATAGAAAAATTGTTGAAGGCTGGTTTTATTAAACCAATACAACATCCTACTTGGTTGGCGAATGTTGTTCCTGTAAAGAAGAAGAACGGACAAATCAGATGCTGCGTTGATTTTCGAGATTTTAACAAATTAAGTCCAAATGATGAATTTCCATTGCCGAACATGGATCTTCTAATCGATGCTACAACATGACATGAAATGTTTTTCTTCATGGATGGTTATAGTGGGTATAATCAGATCAAGATGCATCAAATAGACGCCCGGCACAAAGCATTTCGAACTCCGTTAGGTAATTTCTACTACATAGTTATGCCTTTCAGATTGAAGAATGCTGGAGCAACTTATCAGAGAGCCATGACCACTATCTTTCATGATATGTTACATAAATAAGTAGAAGATTATGTGGATGATATTGTGGTGAAATCTAAAAAACGCTCTCAACATCTTGAAGTCTTGCAAAAGGTATTCGAACGTTGCAGAGAATGTAAGTACAGAATGAACCCTGCAAAGTGTGCTTTCAGGGTTACTGCTGGAAAATTTCTTGGGGTTGTAGTTCACAACAAGGAATTGACTTGGATCCCACAAAGTCAAAAGCAATCCTCGAGATGACTCCTGTCAATCAGAAGCAGTTGAAGTCCTTCCTGGGAAGTTTCATATATTCGAAGGTTTATTCCTGGTCTTTCGGCATATATATCTCAATTCTTGGTTCTTCTTCGAAAGGATGCAGAATTTATATGGATTTCGAAATGTCAGCAAGCCTTCAAGAATATCAAGAATCTATTAAATCATCCTCATACAATGGTAGCACAAATTCCAGGAAAACCACTTTGAATGTATTTGGCAATTTTACAAGATGCTATTGGAGGATTATTGGCTCAAGAAGATAATCAAGGAACTGAGTAGCCAGTATACTACATTAGCAGACTTTTGCGAGGAGCAGAAATAAAGTATTCTCAGGTAGACAAATTTTGCCTTGCCTTGTATCATTTGACTCGAAAGTTGAGACACTATCTTCTAGCATGTCCAACTATTCTGGTCACTCACTCGAATCCTATCAAGTATCTGTTGTCTCAACCTGTTTTGCTTGGAAGATATCCAAAGTGGTTGTTGCAACTATTAGAATTCGATATTACATGTGAAACTCCGAAAGGAATCAAAGGTCAGGCAGTAGCAGACTTACTTGCCGCTTTCTCAAAAGTTCAAGATGAAGAGATACCTGAGTTTGAAGTTGCCTCTGTGGAAGATCAATAATGACAGATGAAATTTGATGGGTCTTATAATTCAAATGGAGGGGGAGCTGGGATTGAGTTCACTTCGAACGATGGACAACATCTATATTATTCTTTCAGGCTAGACTTTGTATGCTCCAATAATAGAGCAGAATATGGAGCTTTATTTATTGGGCTAATTCTGGCAAAACAGATGGGGATGCGGAAGTTAAGAATTATAGGCGACTTGAAGGTTATCATCTCGTAAGTCAATGAGGATTTTGTTGTTAAAGAACAGGAGTTGGTTCCATATCGAACAGCAATTAGAGTATTGATGAGCAAATTCGAAGAATGTATTTTGATGCATATTCTAAGAGCAAAGAAGCATCAAGCAGATACTCTGACGAATCTGGAAAGTAGGTTGAGCTTAAATGAAGATTCTCAACATATTGAAGTTATTCGAAAGATCCTACCAGCAACAATGAATCTTGAGATAGAACAGGAAGATATTCCGTCAAATGATTGGCGACATGCAATCTTATACTAACTCAAACAGTCAACTACAGTTTTCGAGATTCCAATTCGAAAACTTACAAGCTTTATTGAGGTTGGTCATATTGTATTTCAAAGCTTCGAATGGAGTGTTACTTCGATGTATTGGAAATGAAGAAGCACAACTGATACTCGAAGATATCCATGAGAAGACTTGTGGAATTTCATATTCCATACCTTTATATAGAAGATTGCAAAGATTTGGAGTTTATTGGCCCACTATGTCCTTAGACTCTTCGAAACTGCAACAAAGTTGTGTTGGTTGTCAAAGTATTCCTGACATTATGGAAGTATGCCCTATCTTTGCAGAGGAAGAAGATTGGAGAAGACCTTTCATTCAATTCTTGAGATGGTTTTCTGCCTAATAATGCTTATGAAGCCCACCACATTCGAAGAAGAGCTGCACGTTTTTGCTTTCAAGATGGGTATCTATTTCGAATTAACATAGATGATAAGTTACTCAGATGTCTTGATCCAGAAGAAGCAGCTATTGTACTCCGAGAAGTACATTCAGGAGCATGTGGAACTCATCAAGGGAAAAGAAAATTGTATGAGCAGATTCGAGATATGCGATATTATTGGCCTTCTATGAAGGAGGATGCCTTTGAGTATGCTAAGAAGTGTTCGAGGTGTCAAATACAAGGAGATATTTCAAGACAACATCCTCAAAGTAAGCAATCTATTATTACCCCTTATCCATTTCATACTTGGGGGCTGGATTTGATTGGTACAATCAATCATCGAAGCCGAAGGGGACATACATGGATTTTGGTGGCAACAAAATATTTTACCAAGTGGGTAGAAGCTATTGCATTGAAAAAAGCAACAGGAGTTGCTGTATATCAGTTCATCAAAGAATACCTCATTATTCGAGGAGGAGTGCCTCGAAAGGTTATCACGGACAATGGATCGTCATTCATAAATCGTCCAGTTCGAGAAATGCTTGCACGGTACAATATTATTCATAACAAGTCAACTCGTTATTACCCTCAAGGTAATGCTCAAGCAGAAGCTACAAACAACTTTGATTCAGTTGCTGAGTAAGCTAACTTATGATCATCCTACTCAGTGGCATGAACACTTATTTAATGTTCTATGGGCATATAGAGTATCCAAGTATTGAGCTACTAAAGAAACTCCTTTTTCTTTAGTATATTGAATGGAAGCAACTGCCTGTTGAATTACAAATTTCATCAGCCAGAATATTACAAGCTGCTGAGTTGGATTGGGACACTCATGATTTGATGGCAATTCGAATGCAGCAGATAGATAACTTGGATGAAAAAAGACAGCAAGCATTATCAATCAACTTGTAGTATCATCTGGTCATTTCAAAGGCATATCAGAAAAATGTATTTCCTTGAGACTTTCAAATATGAGAGTTAGTATTTCGAGCCTCATTTTATGAGATGAGTAATACTATTAAACCAAAATTTGCAAAAATGTGGGATGAACCTTTCGAAATTCTAGAAGCATATCCTTCGGGGTATTACAAGATTGTTTTACGCGAAGATGATGCACAAGAAGAATTAGTCAATGGAAAATGGCCAAAGCATTATTATTTCTGAAAGAAATTTGTAAAGGAAAAGTCTTGTATGAAAGAAAATTTTCATTGATGTTTAATCTTGAGAATACATTTCCTTTGGAAAAATATGTGATGTTACAATTATTTTAGAAATTTCAGAAATTTTCTTTGCATTTTCCTTCATATCTTTTTTTAGCAGTTGTAGATATTGTGCAAGTCCATCCACTTCTTTTTCTTTATCCTCAAAAGTCTTCTTGATAATGGTTAGCTCTTTCTTCTTGTCTTCAAATTCTTGAGAACTAGCCGAGATTTTCTCAATAATTTCATTCTTTTGACTTTCGAGTTGAATTTTTTCCTGAAAGCTTGAAAGAGTATTCTCTAGATTATTGAAGTGAACTTTCAACCATTCTACCTTCAAACCCAAATCTTCAATACTCGAAAGAAGAGTTCTCCATTGCTTAATATCTCCAAAGTTAGAGAGCCAAAAGTTTTAATAGACATCTTTTCTAGAAGTACACACAGCTCTTGGTACCTGCACTCCTTCTAAATGAAGACGAAACTTTGACTTTATCTGAAGTATCTTCGAAAGAATCGAATATAGTATCCATCCACTCAGCCATATTGGAAAAGATCATTGTTTGTTCCTTCATATAACATAAGCTGAGTGGAATCGAATTCCGATCTTTTCCTCTTTCGGAGATTCGATTTTGGAAAACTGGATGAAGGAGAAACTAGCACATCTGAAGCAGCGACTACTTTTGAAGTAGAAGCTGGAACATCAACAGAGATTAGCATGACTGTACTAGAAGATACTTCTACAACTTCAGAAGAACCTTCAATAACAGTTGAATCAACAGCCTTTGCAGTATCTGGCATAAGAATTTGTGCCAAAGGCAAGTGATCCTCATCAATAACAGGAGTAATGATTGGTGAAGAAACAGAAGTAGTTGGTATTTCGGAAATCGATGAAGAAGAGGGGGCTGTGAGAATAGGCTGCTCTTTATGAACTTGGAAATCAATATCAGCAGCAGGTTCTTGAATGATATCAGGAACAAGAATATGTGTTTCTTCATGAATATGTTCCTCAGCTCTAACATCCTCATTTTCTTCTTCCTTTATTTCCTCTATTACAACTTCTTCCTCTTCAACTTCTTCTTCTTCTTCTTCTTCTTCTTCTTCTTCTTCTTCAGATTTATAATCTTCCTCCTCATCACTTTCTTCGGAACTCGAGATTCTGACAGAAGATTTCGAAGCCTCTATTTCATCTTGAGCAGGAGCTGGAATCTCTTGAGTAGACATATTTATACTGCTCTTTATCTGCTGCTGGGCTGGATCTTGCTCTACAATAGATGTTTGTTGTTGCTTTCGAGCTTGCCTAGCTCTCTCATTCTCAGCAACATAAATGACATATTCATTCAGGAGGGAATCATAGCTCATATGCTGTGTTTTGGGAAGACCAAGATTATCTAGCTCTTTTTCGGCCCGCAGCTTGGTTACTCTTTTCTCGAAATCAACCTTTCTCTGCTCTATATAGGCAGGAGCATGCTTGTCGATAAATTCCTTAGGGATTTCAGAATGAGTTCTAGTCATTTCCTGAAGATGTTACAGTTCAGGATTTTCAGAATTTTAGAATTTAACTTCAAAAGAAAAGAAAAGAAGAAAATTCGAAAGGCTCATTACCAGAGTTAAAGCATTCCTTTCCGAAGAATGCCTTATCAGTTCATCAGTTGAGAGAAGCTTGGTCCTTGCGCCTACAAGTTCTTCTCTTTTCTTCCCTTTCTCAGGTTTGGCTGAAAATTCGAAAGTTAAGGATGTTAACATTCGAAATACAAATATATACATATTCTCAATTCAGAAATTCAGTAACTATGAGGAGATTACCTGGGGAGGATTTCGATGATGAAGTGCTTTTGTCCTTAGGCAATATTACGGCAAGAGGAACAGGGGGAGCCGCAGTAGGTTTCTTAGCTTTCTTCTTAGAAGCAGCCTGATGATCGTAGATTTTTATAAGATTAACAAAACAAAAAAGGAAGAGAGAAATTATAATATGAAAGAAGTATACTTACAGCTTGCGACTTCTTCCCAGTAACTTAATCAAACTCGAAAGAGACATGGTCTTTCGAGGAAGATGCAGCTGGAGGTTTCCCAAAAGTTCTTTTAGAGGATTTTCTCTTTGAGGAGCGAGACTTCTCAATGTATTCTTCATTTCGAGGTTGTCCTCATGAGAACTTAGAATTATTTCTCGGATGGAGGAATCGGGATAAAAAAATGTAAGGAGTAGGGACAGAGATACCTTTTGAAGGAGCACTCGTTTTGCTCTTCTTTGAAAATGACTTCAATCTTGTATCTCGAACAAGAATGATTTGTTCAAAAGGCTCAACTGGCGCCGCAGGAGTGAGAAATTTATTAAAGTCAAATAACAGATGTTGCCAAAATGATGCCCATTCTATTGAGGATCCGGCTACTCTCGAAATGGATGCGATAATGGCATTGTCAAACGCCCATACACAGTCCAAAGCCTCAGAGATAACAAATCTTCTACCAGCGTCTCCAGGAGAAGGAACTGCAATTGGAAGGATTCGAGGTAATGTCTGATCCAATCCAAATTGTCTCAGCACTCGGTGAGGATTATAATGCAGGGCACTTGCAAAGTCGCTCACCACCATGCCAAGTACATAACCATGGTGAATGATTATGGCATACACCTTAAATAACTTCGACTGAACCTTGAAGTCCAAAACTGGAATGAAAGTATCTTTATCCTCAGAAAGAACAGAAAAATCGGTAAAGCCTATCTTTCGACTGTACGGTTTGTAAAGGAGGATTCCTTATCCAAAACATCTATTAAGTTTACGGAATTATTGGGAATACTATCAGCCCAAAAAACAGAACGAGCGTTTGAAGAAGAAGTGCCAAGAATTCTGCTATTCGGAAGAATCTCAACTGGAGCATACTTTGGATAGCGCTCCCAAAGGAAAATTTGAAGAAAATTTGCGTCAACAACAATCTCAATGACTCGAGCACCTCGCAAGCGAGCTTGATCTTCAACGTACAAATCAAGGTTCTTATAAAGGTTTCCTAAGAAGAGGGGAGCAAGGGGAAGTTCGAAACCCTGAGCTAATTTAATAGCTATAGGAAATACGTTCCTATGAATCTTATCAGAAGGGAAGCTGGGAAGAATAAAGTGGGAAAGCCTAAAGGAAAGGAAAGTTTCGAAGTAGATGGGGCTAGTCGTGCCCACACCATACAGAACAGTAAGAATGTTTGGCTTACCCTTGACCGATTTGACGCGTTCTTCCCTCCAAAAGTATCGAATCCACCCAGCCATGTTCTTTCGAGAACTCTTATTTCCAGAAGCGGACGAGCTAGGTTTCTTCAAAACAGATTTGGCCATCGAAAGATCCAAACCTTCAATCAAAGCTTTCTCAGTCTCGAGTGCCGAACGAGATAAGGAAAGATCACCAGGATGAATATCCCCAATTACAGGTAAACTGTACAAGGCTTGAGCATCCTCGAGGGTTGGTGTAATCTCTCCGAAGGTTGTTACAAAAGTATGAGTTTGCGGATTCCAACGACGTAGCAGGGCCTTCAAACCTTCATTATCACGGCAGATCTGTGATATTGAAGCTCGAACAGCGTTGTAAATCCCAGCCTTCTGCAACTTGGAGGTATAAACAGGGCTTGAAATGATATTCCTACACCAAGAACCCCAAGCAGTAGGCATGCCCAAATGAGACTTAAAACAAACAACTGATAGGGGAAAAATCATTTTTTGCTGCTCTGAAATACGGAATCAGTCTAAAACGACTGAGATTCTCATTGGATGATTGGCCATCTGGGTAAAGAGACAATAAATCCGAATCTGGCTTTTGAAAATGAATCCAAGCATTAGAAGGATCCCAGAAGAGTTCATCACCGACTTCGATACAATCTTCTAGAGGTTCTTCAAATGGCTGAACAGCCACAGTCTTCTTCTGAGAGGGCTTTCTCTTGGGAGACATGATAAAAACAAAAGGAAGACAAAAAGAATGAAAAGTTCCAAGGTTTTGGGAATCAAGAACTTACAGAAAGCAAAGAAATGAAGAAGGATAAGCTCTGCTTGATCAAGGTAAGTTGATCTTGTTAGATTCATTTCTTTTTTATAAGCGATTTGAAACAAGAAATGATTAGATTTGGGGAATCCCAAATGCTGTCTTCGCGGGTTTCCAAGCTTGCATACGCCGAGCAATACGCGAATGACACGTCATCATGGGATTTAATGCATTATGGGCTTACACGAAAGGTCACAATGACAGTTCACCATAACGCCCATAATGCATTTAATACAAGTCTAATCAGCACATGAGAATACAGAAGGCTAATGATGAATTTGATTTCAAAAATCAAATTACATCAATTAGAATTTACCATTTGGTATTATGTATTAGAATTATATATTTCGAAAACCTGTTTCAAAAATTTGGAAAAACATTCCGAAAGTTCACTTTTTTTGAGAGAATTTGCTCACATCTGTGGGAAGACTTGAATAAAAAATACATCAATATCTTGAGATTTATTTAAGATAGTTATCAAATATTCGAGCGCTCACATATGTGAGAAGCAACTCGAAATAATATATATATATATATATATAAGGATCTACTTGAGATGGACCTTAGACTTTCGAAAGTTTACATATATAAGAGTATCTCGAAAAACAAGTATCTCTTTGAATACCTACTGATAGTAGGAGAATCATATTCTAAGTAACATATTTTCAAAGGCCTATGTATGTAGGAGAATCTCGAAATAAACAAGTATCCTGAGGATTTACATCAGATGGACCTCAGAACTTCGAATGCCTACTCACGGTAGGAGAATCATATTCGAAGTAACATATTTCGAAGAGGAGAATCTCGAAATAAACAGTATTCTGAGGATAGACCTCAAACTTTCGAGCGCTCACATGTGTTGGAGTATTTTGCCACACATGCTGAAAGTATTATTTTGAATCAAACAGTATCTTGAGGATCTATTCATAAAACTCAGACTTGCGAATCTTCATGTGTGTTGGAGCATTTGGCCACACATTTTGAGAATATTATTATTACGAATCAGATAAGTATTCTAAGGATCTACCTGAGGTAGACCTTAGACAAAATAATTTGGAGATCTATTTGTAATGGACTTCAGACAAGTATTTTTGTTTTGAGCGCCCACATATGTTGGGAGTATTATCTTAAATCAAACAAATATTCTGAGGATCTACTTAAGAAAGGCCTCAGATATTCAAACACTCGCATATGTTGGAGTATTTTGTCACATATGTTGGAAGTACTATTTCGAATTAAGTAAGTTTGAATATCCACATATGATTGGAGTATTTTGCCACATATGATGGAAATATTATCTCGAAACTGTAAGTATTCTAAAGATCTACATAAGAGAGCCTTTAGACCAGTATTCTTTTTGAAGGAAAACCTTTGAATTAATCAAGTATACAAAATATATTCACAAACGTATATGTCTGTGATTATCAAATTGCCTCTTATGAATATTGCATTTATAATGTGAATGAATATCACATTCTAAATGTAGGGGGCTATTGATGATGAATCAATTTGGAAATTGATTTAATTGAATAATATGATGACACTTGGCAAGGTCAAATATGTAATTACATTCGAAGAATGTTTTAATTTGAATCTCGAATATTGCCTGAAAGTATATTTCGATGAAAGCCCACTCAGGGAGAATTATTTTGATATTAACAATGTATTTCGAAGTCCTACTAAAAAAATAGGTCTCGAATCACATATTTGAAAGGGAACATGAAGGTATATTTATGATAAACACCCTCGGTATTTTTAGGTTATGTCTCGAAATACCCAGTATTTTATGTTTCGAGAAGACATTTCGAAACAACCAATATTTTGTGTTTCGAGAAGAAAACAACCGGTATTTAGTATTTCGAGAAGGCATCTCGAAATAACCAGTTATCTTCTCAAAATTATTGATATTCTGACACACCTTTCGGGATAATTATTTTTATGACTCGAAAGTCACTCACTTGTACATAGGGGGAAATAAATTTTAGACTTTTAGGAATGGAGGGCCAGAGATAAGTCTTGTCAAGATCCTCGAAGATCTTGAAGCATTAAAAGACTTGAATCAATATAGAAGTATAACGTATCATTACTTTTATAACGTTATACTCATTAAATTAACCAAACATTGTGAAAGCATTTATTGAAATGTTAAATATTGAATTAGACGTTTTGATATTGAATATTCAATTCCAAAATGCCTGTTTAGCGAAACGTCTTCAATCAGTTCATGAAACGTTGAAAACGGTTAAAATAATGAGTCTGAGGCTATAAAAGGAGGATGAGGCACCAGAAAGAGGGATCGAAATTCTGAGCATTTGGATATCCTCTGAGAATTTGTAGAGCGTTTTTGTCTTAGAATTCTTTTTCTGAAACTTACGAAGTTCTGTGTTGTCTTTCTGAACCATTCCTAACTGATCTTACATTTTTTTCTCTATTTGTATCCTTGGAAACCTTTCATTGGAACGGTCTTTATTGATTTAGGCCAGTGAAAGTAAGTATTCGAATCCACTGATTGTGCGAACCGATTGGTTAATTGACATTTTGAGTCATTTACCGGTTTGTGCATCACC
>JAUPMG010081257.1:0-12846 GCA_031762675.1 Pachysandra terminalis | reverse complement strand
AATGAGTGCGTAGCGCCAGAATCAAAAAGTACACGTGCTGGAGTATGGAAGATGTGAAGTGTACCTTCAACAACCGCGTTGGACGCACGGTCGTCCCTCCTGACTGCTGCAGTACCCACCATAGCGTTGGCCCTGCCAACCTGAGCCTGCTGCGGTGGAGGTGCCTGTCTACCAGTGGCTGTCCTCGGAGCCGCTCTGCAGTGAAGCTGAACATGACCCCTCCTACCACAGTTGTAGCATACTCTCTTGTCATACTACCTCTGCTACTGCTGCTGCTGAAACTGCTACTGCTGGGTAGGTAATGCCTGAGACTGCTTCTGACTAGTAGGAGCAACTGGAACTGTTTGTGGTGTCCTCTGCACACGATCATCCCGTCGGTCTGTACCCCGCCTCTGCTGGTAGGGCTGATATTTGCGGCCTCTGTCATGTCTGTCCTGCCTGGGCTGCTCTCTCGGAAATGTAGCCCTCTCCAAGTCTCTCTCAATGTAGAGCGCACACTCCATAACTGCAGAATACATCCGGAGCATCTATGGAATAACCCGGAAACGTATCGCCTGACGCAGACCCTCCTCAAACTTGGTGGCTCTATCCATCTCATTTGTGACCATGTGAGGCGCGTAATGGGACTCATTGAGAAATGTGACGCGTACTGAGTCATAGTAAAAGCTCCCTGCTCCAGACTCATGAACTCACGAGCCATTTGTCTCCGGTAGCTGCTCGGAATGAACTTCTTCAGGAATGACTCCCGGAAAACAGCCCACGTCATATCTCCACCATAGCCACCAGTGGAGAGCTTCGCCCTTCAGCATGAAGGCGGCCAAAGTCACTCTCTGCTCCTCAGGACATCCCATGGTCCTGAATATCCGCTCAATGTCTATGAGCCAGTCTTCCGCCTGATGCAGCTCACCCAGTATATCATAAATCGGCGGTGTCAATTTCTTGAACTTCTCGAGCCAATAAACTGGTGCAACAACTACAGCCCTCTGCTCAAACCTCGGCTCTTCTCTGTGCCTCTCTCTGCACCTCTCTCTGCATCTGCCCCCTCTGGATCTCTGCCGCATCCTCCGGGGCTCTAAATACTCCTGCCAACTGTGGATCTGTCTGACCCCCAGCTGCACCAGAGGATGATGCACCCTGTAGCCGGTCTCCGTCCTCTACGTCCAGCCATCTACACAATCACCATCAATCATTAGATTCTAATCTAACTCCTCAAATCAAGTGTTCTCTTATCTAATATGCATAACACAATTCAGTCAATCAATCATCATACAATCCTAGTTTGATTTCTATGTTTCTTCTCCTAACTTCATGTTTCTACTTGATACCTAATTCTATAGTCCTTTCACTACCTTACTCTGTTTACAAACCTTAGGCTCTGATACCAATCTGTCCACCCCGAACCCGTAACCTTGATCCCTAGGTGGGATGGCACGAATCATGAGATGCGACCTTCGGGATCCATTTCTGGACCGCGGATTAGCATATCATAACCGAAGATAAAATGAAATAAACTAACTTTATTCATTCAACAGAGTGCGGAAGCAATTACTAAAAACAAATAAATAAAATCCAACTACTAGCACTCAGCTGGACCATTATTACATCAATTTCCAAATAATTCAATAAACATAACATCTGGTCTGTAAACAAATTAAAGTAATGAATACGAGAATTAAACTGCAACTGTCTGCAACTCAGGGCGCGCCGCCACCGCAGTCACGAGATCGACCTACAACATAAGTAAGTTGCTGAGCGTGGAATGCCCAGTGATAGTACTAAGACAGTCTTAGCATGGTTACAACCTCATTACCAAAATCAACATGAGATAAGCAATTATAAATAAATAGAAACGATATGCAATGTTCAATTATGATAGATGATGTGATGAGTGTCATTCAAATGTTCTAATGTTATGCTCACAAAAGGAAATACATATGAATTAAATGCAATGCCTATGTTATCTTAGTTGGTTAAGTGTCCCTCAATCTCCAAGTGAAATCACAATAAACCACAATATTCGGGGAACCATCTCTAGGAGCAGCCAGATGCCCCTTTCTTCGTTTGTAAAGAGACCGACCCATGGTACGAAGAACACCATAAGAAACTATTAACGAGTGTACAATACTCGAGGTCAGTGAACCTGAATAGGCCTCGCAAGAACCTACCCTTATTTAGTGGACTTTCTACCGCGCGTATAGTACAACGCACCAGGGAAACACGAGCGCCTCATATTTCTTCACCTCCCGGCGCACTTAATAGCCAAGCTAACACAATATGATATGCGAAGCCATAAGTAAGACCTTAGTGATGCAATCCAAGAACAGTTATCTACGCGCCCATACACGTCGATAATTCTTGGAAGTCATCACAGACGTCCTACACGTGATAAAACAATACAAGTGTTCTATACTCTAAACAGTCTCATCATAAGAGGTCTTAGGTAAGAAATGGATATGGGAGCTTCAAATCAACAGTTGGCACTAAACCATGACTCATAGGCATCTAGCCCGCACACTAGGCACATAGCCAGAAACCTAAGCACATAGCTATCAAAACACAGGCACCAAGCCATCACTTGGATCTCACTAGGTCACGAGGAACCCACAAGCTCAACCTATATACCAATCTCCCTATCCTACCCACAAGCCACAGCTCACTATTACAGTGAGTTAAAATGTTGCTCAATCCACATCAGCGATGGATCGACATCAGCGCTCTATCGACAAATTCGATCAATCGACATATTCGATCGATTGACATTCCACACAGAAACGTGCTCTGTTCTTGCACATCACGATTTCTGGGAATTCAATCCCACCTATCTCATACCAGATCACTTAATAGTGATAAAATTTTCACATCAAATATATTAACTGAGCATTATTAATCCCGGATCAATTAAAATACCTTCATAATTTTTCTGTTTTTAAAACTTCATCCACTATGCTTTGTTTTTGCCTACAACAAGGTTCAGAAATTTTATATGCAATTCATTTCTTCCAAATTCAAATCAGAGTATAGAAAACACAAGTTCGCATCTAAAAGCAAATCGATTAACATTTCGGAACAGAAATCGAACTCAATATATCACTATATATATAAATATTCATGATGTTTATACGAAATCCATAACAGAGCATACACTTTGTTTTTAAAACACAAACCAGACCAAGATCACTTACTTTCTAAATGAAGTAGACAAGGTGGTGAAAGGATTGACGTGGTACTTACTGTAGTCCGAAATAGCAACCGAATCCTTCTTCCCTCACCGATCACAGCAAAACATCAATGCCAAAACCAGATTCCCCTTCTCTTCTCTCCTTCTTTCTCCCTCTTTCTTCTTCTGTAAATCTGTCAGTACCCAACGAACAGAGAGGATGAGGGTCAAGTGCCCTCATCCCTCCTTTCACTCCCTCTCTCTCTCCACGTTGCTGGTCACCTCATCCAATCCCCTGCAAATTTGTTCACGCAACTGTGCGTGAACGATTCAACCAAATTCAAAATAATTAACAAACTAATACCCCACATAACCTCTTAATTACACCTAGACCCCTATATCAAAATAAATCATTTCAATTAACTCCTTAGTCTAAATAAACACATAATAATACACATATGCATAATTTAGATCAAATAAAATATAATACTTAATGGGCGAAATAACTTTAGGGAGTTTAGGTGTCACGCCCCGAACCCGTAACCCGTAACCCGGATCCCTAGGTGGGATAGCACAAATCACGAGGCGCGACCTTCGGGATCCATTTCTGGATCGCGGATTAGCATATCATAACCAAAGATAAGAGATGAAATAAATAATATTTTTCACCATCACAGAGTTGCGGAAGCAAAACTAATAACAAAATAAACTACTAACTACTGGAACTCAGCTGGCCATTATTATATCAATTCTCAAATAATTCAATCAGTGTAACTTCTGGTCTGTAAAAAAAATAAAATAATGAATAAAAGAAATAAACTGCAACCGTCTGCAACTCAAGGTCCGCTGCCACCACAGTCACGAACTTGCACCTTCTTATTACTTGATCTGAACAATGCTTCCATAGGTAGGGGTCATCCCATACATAGTATTTGGCATCACTTCTGATCTTATCTTTTTGAGCTTTAGAAAAACCTGTAAGTAAGATATTAGTGACTAAAAAATTTACAATGTTTGCATACCAAGGTACTGTCGATCGATCGCTAAAGTCGATCGTTCTCAAAGGTCGATCAATCGCCATTCGTGATCGAGCGACTTGCTGAAAATAAGTACTCATCAGGAAATTTCTCTTGCAACTGAAGCTCATCCTCCACATGATTTAGCCGACTTAGGTGATTTGCTACTTGATTTTTTGTCCCGCTTTTGTTCTTGATTTCCAAGTTGAATTCACTAAAGAGCAGTATCCATCGTATCAATCTTGGTTTTGCCTCTTTCTTCGTCATTAAATAACGAAGAGCTGCATGATCAGAAAAAACAATGACTTTAGTACCAAGTAAATAAGATCGGAATTTTTCTAAAGCAAAAACAACAGCTAAAAGCTCCTTTCTCCAACTTCAGTTCTGCCTCCAATCCATGAAGAAAGCCTATAATTTGATATAGAAGCTTTGCGTTTTCTGCAGCAAGCTTTTCAACCCCATTTGAATCCTAAAAAATGGTAAAAACTCTTACTTCTTTATGACTTCAAAAATAGAGCAACATGGGATAAACCCACCCTTTTCACACTCAGATATTGGCTCATCTTTTGCACCATCCAGCTTTTTTCTGGAGTTAACTTACAGTCTTCAAACAATTCCTCATATCCATAATCTGATTCTCCAACAAAAATAGAATTGAACACTTGAAAACTAGCCTTTTCTTATTATCAAGCACCTTTTTCAATTATAGACAATTGTTCCTTCAATATAAACATGTAAAAGTTAGCAAGGTTCACAATGGAAAAACTACTAGGAACGATACACGGTTGTTGGTGTGATATTGTGAAGGAAACCTACAGGTATAGAATTGCAGCTGAAACCATATTGACAACATAAAAATCAAAACCATATTGATATCCTTGGGCGCCAATTCCCATTCCATAGGTACAAAACCATGGGTCAGGTTTTGTGTTTACACAAACCTTATGCCTTCTCTTAATAAAACTCCCCACATCTGTTTAGACAACAGAACCAAAATATTACAATTTTTAAGACAAAAGCAATGCTCAAAAGCACCTGTTTTTATCATGGAGAATTTTCTACCTTCCAGAGGAACCATTGAATGATGTGAGCACTTCCACAATTATACTGACATAAATGCAAGACAAGATTCACCTCAATTAATTGTGCAAAATAACACTCAAAAGGGCACCCAAAAAAGATGGCAGATCATAATTTTTGTAAGCTAAAATGCCTCTGATTTAGGTCGAAAGTCAAGAAAATAGACATCTGCAGGAATTCGTTTACGGACTCCCTGAACATTACTATAAGAATTAGTACTGAACGTCCCTCCTGTAACCTGTGAAATATCGTTAGTTTCGCGATACCTTACCTTCTAATGTTCTACAGTTTGGTCCGTCCAATAGAAGCAAGCCTTACGGCAAATTAAGCAGTAATATCAGAAATCAGTGGATTCATTCATGGTAGGTTTCAAACCACCAATAATCGCTACAATAGATTTTGAGGTCACTTTTTCTCCTAGGAAATATTGAAGCTAATTACAGAAATATAAACTAATTTAAGTACTTAAAACTTTAAAAAACAGTGTGATCAGTTTTTAATACCTCTATATGAAAGATTCTTGTCCCATCACCGTTGTATTAATAATTTCTCTGTGGCTATAAGGCCATCTAAAACAAAACGGCTAAATCTATTAACTGCAGGATCAAATTGCGCAGCAATCAATATGCTAATGCAAGGAGAACGAAGAATTTAGTTAATCCAATCCTGTTTGGATCCCAGGAACCTGTTGTAGCTCCTAATGTCAAGACAAGAAAAGTAAGAATACAATTTGACCATCCATTATGGAGGTTAAAGAACCTAATGCTGTTAGTACTGAATTTTCACCCTTGCACGGGGATACAACTGAGAATTCAACCGAACAAGATCCTCATATATGTAGTCTTGCGATATTAATGGTACTCCAAAACACAATGACTTGAAGACATTGATGGTCATCAAATTAAAAGCACTTGCAATACAACAAAAAGTGAAAGGGTATGCAAAGATGCCAAAAGCCAAGCTCAGGGAACTATTTACACAAGTGGGATGATAATGATAATGCAACTAGATATACATAATTTTCCAGACATTTTTTCTCTTTTCTTTTTTTTTAAGGCTATGAATTATAATTGCCCTCATGTTTGTAAAGGTTTTGATGATGCAAGGAGATGGGTCACATAACAATCATCCTTTATTTGCTCTTGTGGTTAGCATGTTTATTTTATAGATAAGATGAAGTTTGATACAGTGAACAGAAAATTAACTTTTGATTATGTGAGTTGAGAAGAAGAAAGTGAAGCCAGTCAAGTAAAATTTAAGGCAACTAGCATGGTGAGGCCATATGGTCCACATGCAGAAGAAGAAGAAAAAATTAACTTTTTTTCCCGTTGATTTGATCAAAGAACATCTTTATGGCTGCGAAAATGTCATTGTTATTTGTTCATTTTCCTTTTTCCTTTTTCTTGATATAACAGTGATAGGGTTAATGTTCTCATTAGCCGTGGTATGCCTGTGTCTGCAGTTATGATGATCTGAGAACTTCGTTCAAAGTATATTAACTAGCTCAGCTGGTCCAAATTTAACTGCCAACAGTTTCAAGATGCTAACAGTTTTGTTGGCAGTGTTATTGAAAACCAAATACTGGTATTGACTTCCACTTATATTAAGCCCTGAAATAGATGCATGCTGCTTCCCTTTTTATCAAGTAATTGGATCAAATCAATTTGTATCCAAGCCATTGACGGAAATCTAATGGATAACGGACTGTAACGGATTAAATGGTTACATTAATATCTATGGGTGATATTGAAAGAGTGGTACCAGATTTGTTTTTAAACATTCAATCATTGGTGCAGAGCTTATAAGCAAACGTGTTTAGCTATCAACGGACGGATTTTGAGGAGAAGCTCGTCACTCTTTCTAATTTCCATCAGCTCAATGTCAACCCAAGCTAGGTTTTGTAGTTTGGCAACTGTTATTGCCTCCTGCAGTGGCCAATGGATGCTAATACACTATTTCTTTGTACCCTTATAGCAGAAAATAGCTAAAACAATCATGGGACTCCTTGGAGAATGCTTGTGGTGATCTGCAATTATTGAACAAAGAAATAATCATTTTTTATGAAGCATGTCTATTGGATTTTACGATCAAAAGCCCATCACAATCGAAACTAATTAGCTCATCACTTTTTGAGATAATGCAGGTTGAAGTTTACCTTTCTCACCAGAAAAGGATGAAGATGGTTCTTCTACAAAGGCAGATAACTCTGATTTTTCTGTTTGATTTGGAGTTGCAGTAAACCCTCTCTGTAGAGAGAAAAAATGGTTTCAGTGCATGCAACATCTAGCAAAAATATTTTTGTATTTTTTTTTCTTCCACATAATTCTAAGGAAACAACATTATGTCATGAAACCTTACAAGCAACAACAACTATTGGAGAAAAAAATAATAATAATTATTTGGTATGCACATTAAAGGTGAAAACTACAGTTTAGACGCTAAATCAAGTTATTACAAGTGGTTTACCAAAAAAAAAAAAGATGATGCTTAGAAGTGCAAGCACAATATTTTCAGAACAATTCAAAGTTTCAAGCCCACATCTATAAACCAAATGATCTTTTGATAACTCAAACACTACCAGTATCTTCTCCTGGGAATCTGGGACTCCTTGGATTATACAAACAGAAGCCCATCAAAATTGAATTTAATTAGCTCATCAGTTGCAGTAGACACTTGTAGAGAAAAAAAATGGTCAGGTTATCTCATTAATCACCTTCCAAAATGTAAAAATTTGAAGGGTATTTTACCTCCGTATATAGATTAAACTTTCAAACACTGGATTCTTTGAGCATGTCACAAGTACAGTTATTGTTGGAGGATTGAATGAAAACTGCCCATCTCTGCAATATCATCTACCATGAGTATTAGATATAATGCGATTAATAGTAGTTCATGAAAGTATAATTAAAGTGGAAATATCGAAAGTAAGTGAAATGCAAGCAGGTTTCTAATGTACATAGCATGACAGAAACTAGAAAATAAGTAGGATAACCCATGGATATATAGACTACACCAAATATAATACATTTTAAGAACAGAACACCAAATAATATATATATTATAGACATAAATCAAGACCTATCTTATACATAATATTCACTTCTAAGCCCCCTTTCTAAGAAAAGTAAGCTTTTATGCATAAAGGTATTCTTATCTTTCTTATTAGGTTTAGTTATTTGATTGATTGGATTGCTATTTTTCTCTTTCCCGGACAGATAAACTTTGTGTTTGAGGTGGGATCAAGTGGAACTACTACACCTGGACAAGTGGGGTTTGTAAAAAAGAGCTTTGGCTTGATGTATAATTTCAACACAGATTAGAATTGTGTCTGGGACCGGGCTGAGCAATCCAATCCTTGTTCATTGCACAAGTTTAGGCCAAAGCAGAGTGGGACCTTTCAAAGTCCAGTCAAAGACTAACTCAGAATCCACTCCAGTCAGAGCGGGATCTTCTTTACATTTTAACAAATATAAGAACAAATATTATGAGATGTATAATTTTCTGACAGAGCTTTCTTTTCTAGTTTCTAGTTTCTCCAGTCAATGGCTGGATCATCAGTACTTCCCGAATGCTTCAGTAGCATCAGTTTCCACATTCGGTTCGGTTTAGTCGAAGCATAACCAAACCAAATAAATTCGGTTTTTTGTTTTCCAAACTAACCAAACCATACCTACTTTTTTTGGTTTGGTTTGTTCGGTTTTCGGTTTAAACCGAACCAACTGACACCTGTACACTTGAGGGCTGAGTGGGGCAGAGAAAATAAAATTCCGACAATGCATTAAAAAACACAAAGAAAATAAAATGTCTTCTCTCCTCTTGGCCATTAATGAAGGGTGGTCACATGAACATGATATCTTCCTCCTAACCAGCACATACAACTTCTGACATCTCATTCAAGTAAGCAATGTTGCTTCACATAGAGTCACTGCCACTGGTTTCTTGCTGTGCATATCCAGATCCAGAACCACCAATGTACACCAAAGCCAATAGAACATAAATAAGAACAAATACAGTAGAATTAGCAACTGAAAGTGAACGTTGGAAGTTATTACACTACTAACATTCCTCTAACAAACCCGGTCGTATCGTAACATAACCGACTGGCCACCTGTGGATCGAACCCCTTGCCAACGGGGTCTTCTGGTATCTGAAATTTCCACCTGCCTGAAGGTTGCTGGTTGAAATATGATCCTAATGACGAATGTGGAATTTGAAGGAACAGATATTCTTATAGAAGGGAACAAATGTAGCCATATTTGAAATCATAAATCCCATGGCTTTTCCAACAACAAATACAGAAGGTTATTATTAATAGATGAACTATACTTACAGAAAAGATTAAACCACTGTAACATTAACCAAGATGAATTCAACTATCAAAGAGGATGAAAGTCATCGTCTTTGAGAAGGCTATAGTTACTGAAAAGAATAACTCACATCAAATTAAAAACAACATTAACCAAACTTCAAAGTGGAGGTAGTAAACAAAAATCATCGACGAGAAGCGCTGCCCAGTCATCCTCCGACGGCCATGAATAATCTTCTTCTCCCCTCTCCTCTTTTGCTGCATTGTGATGAACAATATGATCACCACTTGGAACAGTACTTGAAACTGAAAATGGAAAGTCATAATCTAAAAACAAAGTAGCTAGAGTTGGGAGAAGTAATGGGGTCTTGAAATCGTTTTCCAAACTTATACCCATCTCATGATCATAGCCAGTGTAACTATAATTATCCGACCTTGAAGAAGAAGCCGAGAGCTCCTCTGCTCTCCTCATCACATTCTGTTTCAATTTCTCCAACCTATTCTTCAGAGAATTCAGCTTCTCCAAACAATGAAACTCTACAATGTCAATCGATTCCCACCAAAACCCATGTCCGTCCTTCCCTTGTTTCATCTCTCGCTCCTTCTTACGCGCCAACTCCAATTCTTTCATCTTTGCAAGGAGTTGCAGAGATTGTTCCTCATTGGTGATTACCCGAACGGACGTTGACGTGTTGGCAAGGTATCTGTCGACGATTGAGTCGACAGAAGAGTGGCCGAAGGTGTACGGCTTTCCGGCTGGTGAGAAGACGATAATAGCAATCTGGGCTTGACAAAGCATGCAGACGTCGGCGGCTTTCTGAAAGAGACCTTTGCGTCTCTTGGAGAAGGTGACTTGTTTCTTGTTTGGGTCCTCAAGCTTCTCTATCAAGATCTTCCTCTTCCCCATCTCTTTTCTGTTTAATTTTCTGGACTTGAGATGAGGAAATTGAAAAAGGGAGTAAAAGATAAAAAAAAAAAAAAAAAAGATCGTGATTCTGGACACTTACTGCAAACACCTGGAGGTGATTCCCGGAGAATTCTTACTGGAAAACCCACGATCAGATTGAAATTTTTAATGTGAAATCCAGAAAAAAGGAGCGGACAAATCAGACAAGACGAGCTCTGTTAAACGCAGAGGAAGAACATCTCCTGAGTTAAATTGGCCCTTTTTTAACCGCTCGAATTGGCTCTGTTTTTGCATTCATATTGAAGGAAGGCTTCAATTTGGTTCTGTTTTTGCACAAATTTTGTCCTAGATGCCTAGGGTATGAGAGAGAGAGAGAGAGAGATTGAGAAAAAAATGGAGGAAGAAGAAGATATATATAGTGAAATAGAAGGATTGTTGGAGAAGGCGGTAAGGATCGCGGAGGGCTTTCAACGTAACGGTCATTTGAATTTCAACTCTGGCGCGAAAAGTATCACAACGGTCATGCGAGCTGCGGTAGAGGGCTGTCGACATCGAATCGGATCATACTTTCGATCGTCGGATCAAAAATCAGTTGCAGAATCTAATTAGTTTCCTATTTTTTTAGTTGTAAAAAATTAGATATAAACTTGTACTTCTAAACCTAATAATTCTATTTTAATTGCATTTTAAAACTTGTACTTGTAGTCACCCAATGTTTATTTATTATTTTTTATTTATTTTATTTATTTTTAATTTGATTATCTTTTATTTCTATTTTTATTTTCTTTTAGAGAGAGAGAGTTGTGTTCTTGTAATTCTTTGGTGAGGAGTTACAAAAAAACAAGAGAGCAGAAGAAATCAAACTATGCAGGTCTTCTCAGCGTCTACGTTTCGACGAGAAAGATAAGAAATCAACTTACTCAGATCTTCTTCAGCGTTTCGGATGCCCTAAATGCTTGGGGTATGAGAGAGATAGAGAGGATTGAGAAAAAATAGAAGAAGATATAATAGTGACATAGAAGGACCGTTGGAGAAGGCGGGAAGGATCTTGTAGGGCTGAGCTGACTTAAATTTCAATTGAAAGCACAAAAACAGCCACAACAATCATGCGAGGCACAATAGGATTATCAACATCTAATCGGATCATACTTTCGATCGTCTGATCATAAATCCATTGCCAAATCCAATTAGTTTGGGATTAGTACCCATTTATTAATGGGTTGGAAAATCATAGAACCGAACTCAAACCACTAATAAATGGGTTGAACCGGCTAACACATTTATTTTTTAGATTTTAATTTTAAATATTTTTTTTGTCTCCTGCACTATTTAAACAAATGTCCAACGGTTTGATGGATTGGGCTTCGATTGATCCGTTTTCAGGCGGGTTAGTACTAGCCTAAACCAAACTAGTTAAATTCAAACTTCTATTTTTTTCTATAGAAGAGAAACCGAAATTGGAAGCTTCTAATAAAGCTATTCCTCGGGTCCCTTGTTTAAGATTTCATCTGAAATTTCCTCAAAGGAAAGAGATTGGGTCTACCTCGGACAAATAATACTCCCATTTAGAGGAAGGCGCTTGTTTCACATGATATCTCGTCGAGCAACCATCAAAATCCTGTTAGTATAGGGACAATCCCCTATCTATTGAATGTAGTGGCCTAACCTACCTCGAGATGGGCAATTCGTCATATACGTAATCACCATTTGAAAGGGAGACGATAGTTCCGGGTTAAGACTTTATAATTCGATTGTCGTTCGGGAGGGTAGGAGGTGGAGCTCATTAGATCGTCATACGGGGTAAGTTTGTGAAAGGCTATCGGGTCTGTCTCTAAGTTTTTTAGGGACGACATTCATTTTAAGGTGGGTCAGGGAAATCGGGTGAAGTTTTGGGAAGATAGATGGCGTGGTAATGTTCCTGTTGTCCTTAAATATAGAGATATGTACTTAGTTGCTTGAAGTAAAGGGGATTGGATGAGCAACATTATTCTTAGAAACGAAAATGGCGTTGGGTGGAATCTAAGCTTTAGAAGAGCACTGTTTGATTGGGAGGTGGAATCGGCTGATGCTCTCTTGGCTGGTGTTAAGCTTGTTGATAGTTCGGACAGAAGGTGTTGAGATAGGAAAGAGGATGGGTCATTTTCGGTGAAAGTCTCTTTTTGAGGTGATCTCTCCTCAGCTTTGTGTTGGCAGCTCACGACAAGATCTTAACGGCCGATCATCTCATCTCTAGAAATTGGATTATTCCTAATAGGTGCAACATGTACAAGAAGGCGGCTGAATCTATTAACCATCTTCTTCTACATTGTGAGACGGCTAAGGTACTGTGGTCTTTCTTTTTGAGTGGCCTTGGTGTTGTGTGGGTTATGTCGGGGAACCT
>JAUPMG010081246.1:0-12847 GCA_031762675.1 Pachysandra terminalis | reverse complement strand
GAGTTTGTTGAGTTTATTTACAGTATTGTACTTTACTTTGTTGAGTTTGTGTTTAACTTTGTTGAGTTTGTTATTTAATAAATGATTGGTATGCATCTTATTTGCTTATTTTCATGTATTTTTAGTTGTGAGGTATGCAATGTATGAGGATATAGCTCAAGTAGATCATATTACATCAGTTTTACACAACGTGCACACCCACAGCGAGTAGGTGACCCCTTGATATGTAGACATTTTTTTTTTGTATTTTTTGATGTATTATGATGTATTTAGAAACTAATTAGGGTTTTCCCTTTTTTTCTCTCATGTCGACAACATGTCGCCTGGGCCACCTGGCGACATTAACTTGGCAAACCTTGGGGGTGAGTTAGTGGTGATTGTATGAACTGAAAAGGTCTTTTTCTTGTTTTATGTTTTTACTTTTTTTTTTGTGTGTTTCTTGTCCCCCTTATGGGTTGGTACTTTTTTTTAATCTATATATATTGTATTATATTTTTATATCTATACATGTATGTTATTTTTATTATGAAGAGTATAATGACCTGTTGGTTGTGGGGCTTAGCGTAAACCGAAACTTTTTATTGGTGAACTGAGATATCCTAACCCGAACCTGTCTGGTAAGTTGGAACACCCAACATGAGTCCACCCAAATGGCAGGTTGGCTAGGCTTTAGACCCAACCTGACAACCCAGCCTAGCTTGCTCGCTATTGGGCAGGTTCCTCAATATTTGCCGTCTTGAAGGGTGTGGAAAATTCCCTTATCTTGAAAATTTTCTATATGGCTCTGTTTGGTTAGTTGGAAAATGATGGAAAGGAAAGTAAAGGTGCACTTTCCTTTCCTTTCCATCGTTTCCCCTTCATTTTAAGGGAAGAACTTTGTGGGGCTTTTTGCTGAAAATTTGGCTCTTTTGGAAAAGTACTTCCAATGTTTGCAAATTTTCCAATGAAACAAACATATAAATTTTGTTGGGAAGGTTTTTTTCCTTTCCTTTCCTTTCCTACAGATTCTGGTTAACCAAACTCAGCCTATAGTTTTTTGAGTGGAAATTTTGCGAAGAAGCAAAATTTCTCTATTCCAGGTGAACTGTTAAAGATTTAAGTGATGGATTACCACTAGCTTTAGTTAGTGCATCTGTTCTGTCTATGCTGGCCAAGCTTGAGCCTAGGCTTGTTGACACCAAGGTTTTAAATTTCGGTATCACCAGAAAAAATCTGGTGACATTTTGAGAAATTTCGCCGACTTGGTGGAAAATTTCACTAGGCTGGAGAAATTTTTGCCCGCCAAATTTTGTCAGATTTCCACCAAATTTCGCCGAAATGGTTGAGAATTCCTCCTATATTTCGCTTCGCCGGGGGGGGGGGGGATTTTGGCGAAATTTAAAACCATGGTTGACGCGGGTGAGCTTTAGCCTAAAAATCATATAATCATGAGCCTAAGCCTGAGACCACAAGCCCAAGCTGATTTTGACAAAGCTTTGCTTGGCTTGGCGCAACCACACCCCTAAATGTTTGGATCAATGTGCTACCTCTATGATCAAAGCCTTTTCTTAGTAAGTTTCTTGTCAAAATATCCATACATGTGGCATGCTCAGAAAAGAAGAAAATATGATTCCTTTTTCCTTGTGTTTGTGTGATGTGCATGGAGCCAAGGACTGCTGATCACTTTTTTGCAGCTAGCCAGATAGCTGGAGTTCCACTTTTGACCATTGCTTGCTTTTGCATGTTTCATTTCATATCATTTTAATGGGTTTGCTCATGTCTCTTGGGGTGCTTCCTTTCTAGCAGCTTATCTTTTCAGATTCGAGGTGACAGATGAAAGATTCCTTGGAAAGTATGCCACGATATTGTTGATATGTCAGGGAATGGAAATAAAGGGTTATCGAAGACAAGAACCTTGGCCCTCATTAATTTTGTGCATAAATATGAAGTCTTGGTTCCCTCCATGGCGTCCACATCCAAAGAGTTCCTTTGTTGTCTCCCAAGGGATTTGCTGAGAGATTAGAACACACAACATCTTCTTATCTCGTAGGGATCTTAATGTTGAGGTGAAAACCCCTTTCTTTAAGTTGCATCAAGCCAAATTCTGATGGATGTTATTAGGAAACTTGGGGTAATTGGTATTGGGGATCTATTAGATCTAATTGGCAAATTATTTTAGCTTCCTCAAAACCTTATAGTTGGGGCAATTCAAAAAGGGAGTTTGAGCCTCTTGAATGGGCTACATCCATGTGTTTTGATTTAATTTGCATCATCTTTGAAGCTGGTTCAGCCAATTCCATTTCTTTGTTGAAAGTAGTCAATTCCATATATGTCGTGGATGCTTTTACTATTGCTTTGAATTGTCAATAAAGATCCAAGCATGGAGGACCTCTGTAGAATCTACATTTCCTAGAACAATATTTTTTTGTTGGGTGAAACGATATTTTTATTTCTTTTTGTGTTATACTATCAATATTGTTTATACTTCTTGTGTATAGTCAGGGGCAGAGCTACATAGAGGCGAGAGGGGGCAATTGCCCCCCCTCAATTTTTTTTAAATTTCAGTGAGACCCATATTTTTGTAATTTATTACAAATTGTCCCTTAACAATTTTTTTTGCCCCTCTAAAGTTTTTTTTGTTGTCCCCTCTCAAAAAAAAAATATAAATAAAAAGTTAAAAAAGATGAAAATTACAAATAGATAGCCAGGGACCTGTTCGTTACAAGTCCCCACCCTCACTTTATAATTTTTTATTCTCTTCTCTTTGCAGAGAACTTCCATAAAACCCTAGCTCTCCTCTAACCCTAAATCTCATTTTTCTCGTTGCAGAAACCTTAGCCGCCGACAACCTACCATCGGAAAAGATAGGCCTGTCAACGGACCGGATCATGATCCGGATCCGATCTGAATCCGATCCGATAAAGCCGGATTCTGTAGAGGATTTTAGTGATCCGATCCGATTAAAAATGATCCGATCCGATAATGATCCGATCCGGTTTGATTATAATTTATAATTTATATATATATATATATATATATATATACACACACACACACACACACACACACACACAATTTACAAGTTATCAGATCGGATCAGATTCGGATATTCCGATTTCACTATCGGATCGAATTCGGATCACCTATTTCATGATCCGTCGGATTTCGGATTGGATTCGGATTTTGTGATTTTGCTATCGGATCGAACTCGGATCAGTTGCAATCCGGTTCGAATCCGACCCGTTGACAGGCCTAGGAAAAGATAGACAAGGGCTCTCTCTCTCTCTCTCTATACACACACACACACACACACACACACGCAAGATACCTCAAAACTCTCTCTCCATATGTATATATTAGGGGTGTAATTCGGTCGGTTTGGTTCGGTTTAGTGGCCAAATCAAAACCAAACTGAGATTTACTAAACTAAACTGAAAACTGAACCAGACTGAAATACAAATTGATTTATAAATCCGAAAACCAAACCGAACTACAGTTACCAAAACCAAACCAAACTGAAATATTTGTTTTTTTGGTTTAGTTTGATAAAATTAGTGTTATTTTATGTAATAAATACATATACATACACATATACATGTACAAAAACATATAAATATACAAATACATATATAGGTATATAGGTCTAGTTCAGTTTGGTTTGGTTTAGGGATATTTATTTTAGTTGGTTCGGTTTAATCAAAGCCTTAGCCGAAAACTTAACTGAACTAATTCGGTTTTTCATTTTTCAAATCGAAATGAAAAAAATCAAACGCTTTTTTGGTTTTCCCCACACTTTTGATGTTTTTGTACTTCCTCCCTCTTTTTTAATAAAATTTAATTATTAATAAAAAAAAAAAAAAACAAGGGACTTTTTTGGTTTGGTTTGTTTAGTTTTTAGTTTAGATCGAACTAACTGACACCCCTAGTATGTATTGAGAAAGACATTCAATGGCATCGATAATGAAGCAATCATAAAATGCTTTCAAAACATGAACACTTGTAGGGGACAATTGTAAAAGGATTCATTCTCGATCTTATTTTTGCCAATGAAAAAAAAAACTTTGTTGAAGTTTGTAGTCAATAGTTTATTTTTTTCCCTCTTATTTATGGACTTGAAAAGTCGTACTAATATCCAATCAAATATTGCCCCCCCCCCTCCTGCTTACAATTTGGCTCCACCCCTGTGTGTGACGGTTCAGCTTGTTGTTGTTGTTTTGGTTTCTGCCTCTTTTACATATGCATACACACATATATATAATTAGTATACTCTTTACTGATTAAAAAAACATTTAGCATCATATGTTGGTAGTTAATGAAAGTATAGGGTTGATAAATTCCTTCCTTAATGTCATTGGACTTCTATGCTGAATATCAAGCAGATATAAATTTGCTACACAATTTCTTTGTATCTGTGTGGAATTTTTAATTTTTTGGTCAAATCTTATGGAAATCTTTTCTGTTTCTAGTCTTTTTTCTTTTCTTGGGAAAGATTCTCGTTAATCAAAACAGATAATTAAAATTTATTTTCTCTAGACTCTAGTTTGTGGCTGAGGAATGAACTTTGTCTTACTGGATTCATAGGCCTCGAGGGTATTGAAATTGGAAAGGAACAGTCTGGAGTATCTTCTGTATCACTTTTGTGGTGTTGCTGCAAACAAAGAGTAAGTTCTTTATCACTATTATTGTGAGCATGTGCTTTTAGCAAATAGCAAAATCCCTTGGCTTTGTTCTGTTTTTATTACTTCGTCTTTCATTTTCTGTTGTTCATACGAACCTTTTTCAGATACCAGAATGCAGATTGGAGGCTGCGCCCTCTACCTGATGAGATGATTAGGTAATGTCGTAGATTATTAATTGTATTTTCCTTATCATACTTCTTTTGCTCCTTAACTGATCAGGTGCCTAAGGATAGTCAACCCTTCAACAGCATCTGATTGAGTTTCGTTTTGACAGATATGCCAGAGAAGATACTCATTATTTGTTGCATATATATGATCTAATGAGAAGTAGGTTGCTTTCAGCGTCCTCTGAGTCTGAAAGTGCTCATGATATTCTGTTAGAGGTATGTCTTCTATTTTCAAAGATTATCTATTCATTTCTGAGTAACCGGAAAAGGATGCTCTCAACTGGTTCGCTTTATCACAATCACGTATGATGTGCTTGTACAATCAACTGATTGTTGCATGCACTTGCTATATGTTCATTACTGCTGTAATCAATTGCCTGCAACTTGATGTTGTAAGAATTTTATTGTGCTTAGTCATATAGGTTGTCTTTGGTATTACTGTTCTTGAACTCTTACTGTTAACTCATACAACTATGTTAGTAGCTGCCGTCCAACTATGGGGTAGTTCCCTTAGGTTTGCAGCCCTCCATGCTACATGCCTTCTGACGCAGGACAGCAGGACGCGCTTAAAATAAAATAAATATAGAAGAATAAAGGGGAAAAAGGAGAATACTTTGACAGAATCTCACTACCAGGAATTGGTAAATAAAAGAACAAGGGGGGGGGGGGGGAGCAAGGAGAAGCTGACAGAATCTCTCTGCCAGGACCTTGAACAAATGCAAGGGTTGGTAAAGGAATCTTACAAATACTAGGAAATAAAGATTGATGGGTCTACGAATCACACCTAGAGGCTTCACACCTTTCAATTTCTGGAGCCTAGAGTTTCCAATCACTGGAGAAATAAGAGGAATCACACCTCAAAACACATAAATGTGCAAAATTTTATTCAATTTTTGTCATTTTTTTTTACATCGATAATAAAGCCTTTATATAGACTTAGTCCTAAACCCTAATCACACAAAAAAAGTCCTAATCTAATACATATACTTGATGAGACGTACAAACACATCCAAAAGAGCTTCTAAAATAAGAAATATTATCCTACTAAAATTTTCATACAAATTTTCTAAATAATACTAATTTTAAATTACTTTCTTACTCAAACTCTAATAAATAATAATAAAATCCTAATCTAAATAGGACCCAAATAATTGGGTTTGCTAGAGAATCCATGGGTATGACCCAATTAGCAAGCATGGGCCTAAATATTCAATTAATTGAACTGGGCCGGCTGAATTGTTCCACATTATTCTCTCCTTGTTGGAGAAAACTCGTCTTTGAGTTTTGCCTTGATATTGTAGCCTTCCAACCTATTGAATGAGATACTTAGAATATTTTGTCATCTTTTGCTTGTTCTTGCATCTCTTCATTGTTAGCATTAAAATTCAAAATTTGATCATCTCAGCCTTTGAATATATAATAGGATAAAATATATCCCTACGACAAATTGTGTCGATTTTATCAATTCCAATAAAGTTGTAATATACGAGATCTTCATTTGTAGGAACAATGGTCATCGCTCATCTTGATGCTCAATTGAATTAATCTTCAAGGGTTGAACTTCGATTGGAATTTTCTGCTCATCAGAAATGCCCATTGGTTTTGAATCTTCAATCTTAATTTCTTGTGTTGTCTTCATTGTTATTTGCTTTGCTTCTAAATTAGTCACTCTCCGAGTCAGGCAACAATTTGGGTAGACAAGGTGGCTACTTGAGTTGAGCATAAATCTTCTGTAGAAGCTTAGGATCCATCTCCAATGGAGGTGATTCGTGACCAGGATGATAGGAAACCATGCTCTGATACCAAAATTGACGTAGGACAGCAGGAAGTGCTTAAAATAAAATAAATATAAAAGAATAAAGGGGAAAAGGAGAATAGTCTGACATAATCTCACTACCAAGAAATAGTAAATAAAAGAAAAAAAGGGGAAGAAGAAAAATCTGACAGAATCTCTCTACCAGGACCTTGAACAGATTGGAATCTCATCAATATAAAGCAAGGGTTGGTAAAGGAATCTCACCAATTCTAGGAAATAAAGAGTGATGGCCTAGGAATTACACCTAGAGGCTTCACACCTTCCAATCTTTGGAGCCTAGGGTTTTCAATCACTAGAGAAATAAGAGGAATCACACCTCAAAACACACATAATGTGCAAAATTTCATTCAATTTTCGTCATCTTTTTTTACATCCATAATAAAGCCTTTATATAGATTTGTTCCTAAACCCTAATTACACAAAAAAGGTCCTAATCTAATACATATACTTGAAGAGACTTAAAAACACTAAAATACATCTAAAAGAGCTTCTAAAATAAGAAATATTATCCTACTAAAATTTTCACACGAATTTTCTAAATAACACTAATTTTAAATTACTTTCCTACTCAAACTCTAATAAATGATAATAAAATCCTAACCTCCTAACCTAAATAGGATCCAAATAATTGGGTTTGCCAGAGAATCCATGGGTATGACCCAATTAGCAAGCATGGGCCTAAATATACAGTTAATTGAACTGGGCTTGCTGAATTGTTCCACATTATTTTGGGTTTGCTGGAGAATCCATGGGTATGACCCAATTAGTAAGCATGGGCCTAAACATACAATTAATTGAACTGGGCCTGCTGAATTGTTCCACATGACCTTTATCCTCAAAGATGTTGCAAGAATGCATTTGTCAAACAATGAGAAAGAAATGTTATTTTTATATTCTACCAAGTACCCGATTCTCTTTCTCAAACATCTTTTGTGATGATCAATTAAAGGCTATGTACTAAATATTGTGGCTCATAATCTGGGATTACTTGGTAATTGTCACTCTAGGCAAACACGGCATGTTTTTAGAAATGGTGGAATTGATCAATTTTCCTAAGATAATATTTGTAGTGCCTCGTGATATGCTCTGTTATCAATTCATCTGTACTTCAAGAAACTACTAGGAAATCTACCTTTTGGCCCATCAGTGGTTGGCTTTGACCAAGTGTCCAAAACCTTTTCCATTATCTTGTTTTCTTGACTTGGTGCAAGTTTTTAGTATGCATGTTAATGTTCCTAGCTGACAGTTATGCTTAGAATTGTCAGGTATCTTTTTTTATTTTTTACAGCTTTTGTGTTCTACAGTATGACGATGATGATGGGTGTTCTATAGTATGGCTTCTCTCCTTTGCTTTTAAACTTACCATATTTAAGAGTTTTATTGTGCGCCAGGTTTTAAAGTTATAAAATTCTGTTGTTTTTTACATTTAAAGACAATTTTGTGTAAGCTTGAACCTTGCATAAGTTTGAACCCTTCATCTATTTCTTCATATATTTAGTATCATGAAGATTCATGACAGTGCAGGATGGGATGACAGAGCAGGATTCTGTTGCCGTACCCAACTAGTTGGGATAATGCATTTTGTTGTTTGTCAAGGCATTTCATAGTAGTCTTTGTTCTTGAGAGTTTCTCTCATTATGCATCTACACTGATCACCAACTTTCTTGTTGCTTACAGGTCTACAAGCGCAGTTATGATGTATGTATGCAGCTTTATGAGAAAGAGCTCTTGATGGATAGTTCATACCTCCACATATATGGGTTTGTTGCTTATTGTCCCAATATATGTTCTTTCAATGATTTCGTCCCACTTCATGATATTTTGAAACTCAATATTCTTTATTCTTTAGTAATTATTCTTTGTTTCTATGAGTTGATATTAATCAGAATTCACAATCTGCTACATCTATGACAGGTTACAGGCAGCCATTTTCAATGCTCAACAGCTTGCCATTGTTGCAGTTAGTTGTTACTCTCTTCATTTTATTTTTCTGTTGAGAAGAATTTTTGAATCATGATAGAATATTGAATTTGTTGTGAAAGTAAAAAAGTATCCCACTTATTATATTTTATATCCTGTCTACATTTCACCTCTAGTGGGGTATATATGTCCATCATGCCAATCTTGCCTAGAACATCTGTCAAATGGGAAATAGTAATTCCATTTGTAAGGAATATGCTAACTGATTGTGTGAAGTGACAAACAGGAGACAAACTTCTCTTTCGACTTGTTTGAGTACAAGATGACGATCCACTTCGATATGCTTAGTCCAATCATGCTGAATTGGGTTGTGAGCAATGTTTTTCGTGGCGTTATTGTCACAATACAAGGACACTGAACCTGTAATTAGAAAACCCAACTAAAGTAATACAATTTTGTGCCACAACATTTCAGCCACTCCACGTGCCACAAGCTCATATTCAGCTTCTGCACTTAATCTTGCCGCTACTGACTGTTTCTTGCTTCTTCAAGTGACCAAATTCCCACCAAAATAGTACATTAACTTGAAGTAGATCGTGGATCATCCACAAAGTTAGAGCCGATCTGCATGTATAAGCCTCCACTCTGAGATGACCATAATTATCAAATAGTAGTCCTTTAGGTATCTAAGGATATGCTCAACTGTCATAAGATGTGGAATCCGTGGTGAGTGTATATACTGACTAATAACACCAACTACATGGGCAATATCCGGTGGGGTCATGGACAGATTCAGCAATCTCCTAACTAATCTTTGGAGCTGTCTCGGATCTGATAATAAATCTCCATGCCCACTTAGCATATGGCTAGGTTTCATGGGTGTATCAGCTGATTTTGTGCCCAGTTTTCCTGTATCCTTTTTTTTGATCAACAAGTTTTCCTGTATCCTTAAGCAGGTCCAGAATGTACTAGATACCTTTTGTGATCAAGCAGGCAACCCAGGAAATATTTGAGCAGTCCCAAATCGTTTAATTCAAACTGAATTGCTTTCAATTTTTGAATTTCAGATTGATAGTTTTCAGTAATCACAATATTATCTACTTAGACGATTAACACCGTTTTAACTCCCTCATTTTGCTTGACCAAAAAAAGCATGGTCTGCCTGACATTGTCGGTAACTTATCTCTTGAATCACCTTGTTGAATCTATCGAACCAGGCAATGTTTTCAGATAACACGCCTTCATTCCACAACCGTGGTATATGAAACCTGGTGGCTGAATCATATACATCGCTTCCTGCAACTCTCCATTTAGGAAAGCATTCTTTACATTTAATTGATGCAGGTGCCATGAGAAGTGGGATGCCAGAGAGAGCAAAACATAGAGTCCATCTTGGCCATTAGTGCAAAGGTCTCCTTGTAGTCAACTACATACGTCTGATTTACCCTTTTGCCACCAGCATGGATTTATGTCTTTCCACTGAATCATCTACTTGGTACGTCATAGTAAACACCTATTTGCATCCTACTGGTTCTTTTCCCTCTGGGAGGTCCACCAACTCCCAATTATGATTTTTGTGAAGGGCGTTGATCTATTCCAACATGGCCTTCTGTTACTTAGAATGAGCCAGAGCCTATGCAACATTTTTAGGAACAAGAATACTACAAAAGCAAAATGAGAATTAAACTGATAGAGAGGATGCATGGTATAGGATCTAGATCTTTTACTGATTGCAATTGGAGCTTCTAAATCATCAATGGGAACACCAGGAGTAGGATTACTTGATTGTGACCGAGGAGTATTACATGGATTCGACTTCGGAGACTTAGATGGTGAAGGTGGCAGTCTCAGGCTTTTCCCTTAGCTGTTGTGGGTGATGAGGATGAAACAGCAGTTCTTTGGGACCTAGTTTTTTTGTCTTTGGAACTATTAGCTTGAACAGGAAGTGGTAACTTGATCTGCCGCTCATCTACCCATCATTGTTCCTCCGTGTTGGGAGGCAGAGGAAGAAGGAAAGAAGGGTTTGGACTCAAAATGTGACATCCATAAAGAGGTGGACTTTCTGAGTGGTTGGACCATAATATTTGTACCCTTTTTGTGCAAAAGGATACCCCAAGAATACACACTGAATAAATTTTGGATCCAATTTTGTACGATTGGGACCCAAATCCTCAACAAAGTACAAGCATCCAGAAACATGGATAGGTATGGAACCCTCGAGCAACTTCAAGAAGATATTTGTTCTTCCTTTTTGCTACTCCATTATGCTTTGGTGTACGTGGACGCGAGCTATGATGGATGACATTGTTTTCAAGAAACCAATTCAGATCATGTTGGAAATACTCCTCAGAATATCTAACTGTTAAATCTAAACTTCAATGTGGAACTGTGGGAATACCACCTATCAAAGTTTTGTACTGAGGAACTTCTAGTTCTTCATGGGATCGCATCATATAAATCCAAGTATATCATGAATAATCATCAATAAAAGTTATGGAGTATCGATGATTACCCTCTGCTACAATAGGTGGGGCCACAAACATCGAAGTGGACAAGATGGAAAGAAAATTCTGACCTTTTATTACTTGGTAAAAAAGAGCTTCTACAATGCTTTGAAAGTTGTCACGACTGATACTGTAGACTCGACAACCCAGGAAACAAAATCTATGTAGTTTTTAGTAATCACAATATCATCTACGTAGACGATTAACACCGTTTTAATTCCCTCACTTTGCTTGACCAAAAACGTGTGGTCTGCCTGACATTGTCGGTAGCTTATCTCTTGAATCACCTTGTTGAATCTATCGAACCAGACAATGTTTTCAGATAACACACCATTCCACAACCGTGGTGTATAAAACCTGGTGGCTGAATCATATACACCTCTTCCTTCAACTCTCCATTTTGGAAAACATTCTTTACACGTAGTTGATGCAGGGGTCATGAGAAGTGGGCTGCTAGAGAGAGCAAAACATAGAGTTCATCGTTGCCATTAGTGCAAAAGGTCTCCTTGTAGTCAACTCCATACGTCTGATTTTACCCTTTTGCGACCAGCATGGATTTGTCTTTCCACTGAATCATCTACTTAGTGCGTCATAGTAAACACCTATTTGCATCCTACTGGTTCTTTTTCCTCTGAGAGATCCACCAACTCCCAATTATGATTTTTTTTTGAAGGGCGTTGATCTATTCCAACATGGCCTTCTTCTACTTAGAATGAGCCAGAGCCTATGCAACATTTTTAGGAATAGGAATACTACAAAAGCAAAATGAGAAGTAAATTGATAGATTGGATGCATGGTACAGGATCTAGTTCCTTTACTGATTGCAATTGGAACATCTAAATCATCAATGGGAACACCAGAAGGTGGAGTAGGATTACTTGATTGTGACTGAGGAGTATTACATAGAGTCGACTCTGGAGACGTAGATGGTGGAGGTGGTTCAGTCTCAGGCTTTTCCATTAGCTGTTGTGGTCAATTAAAATGAACTGCAGTTCTTTGGGACCTAGTTTATTGTCTTTGGGACTATTAGCTTGAACAGGAAGTGGTAACTTGATCTGCCGCTCAACAACCCATCACTATTCTTCCGTGATGGGAGGCAGAGGAAGAAGGAAAGAAGGGTTTAGACTCAAAATGTGGCATCCATAGAGATGTGGACTTTCAGTGGTTGGACCATAATATTTAACCCTTTTGGATCCAATTTTGTACAATTGGTACCCAAATCCTCAACAAAGACAAGAATCCAGAAACATGGATAGGTATGGAATCCTCAAGCAACTTCAAGAAGTTGCTTGTTCTTCCTTTTTGCTATTCCATTATGCTGTGGTGTACGTGGACACGAGCTATGATGGATGCCATTGTTTTCAAGAAATCAATTCAGATCATGCTTGAAATACTGCTCAGAATATCGAACTGCAAAATTTAAACTTCAATGTGGAACTGTGTGAACACCAACCTATCAAAGTTTTGTACTATCTGAGGAACTTCTTTCCTGGATTGCATCATATACATCCAAGTATAAACGAATAATCATCAATAAAAGTTATGGAGTACCGATGACCACCCTCTGCTACAATAGGCGAGGGGCCACAAACATCGGAGTGGACAAGATGGAAAGAAAATTCCGATCTTTTATTAGTTGTTAAAAAAGAGGTTCTACAATATAGGGGTGCAACTTGGTTCGGTTTGGTTCGGGTTGACCTCAACTCAAGACCAAACCGAAATGTAATAACACCAACCCAAAACCGAACCAAACCGAATTGGAAAACCCATAACCAAACCGAA
>JAUPMG010081225.1:0-12848 GCA_031762675.1 Pachysandra terminalis | reverse complement strand
CTAATCTTAGTACTTTCGAGGTCCTCGAACGTTAGTACTTTCGAGACTATATGATCTTCTACGTCGTCGAGGTTCCCTCTAGACGGATGCTATGTATCACTTTCTACGTCGTTGAGCACTGCTTTAGACGGAGGTAGTATTACCTTCTACATCGTTCGCTCTAGACGAAGGTCTCCTTCTATGTCTTAGAACTTTGCTCTAGACGGAGGTAGTATTGCCTACAACGTCATTGAGACTCTCTCTAGACGGAGGATGTATCACCTACTACGTCATCGAGTATCGCTCTAGACCGAGGAAGGTGTCACCTATGACGCCATCGAGCATCACTCTAGACGAAGAATGGTGCGCCTACGAAGTCATCGAGCATCGCTCTAGACGGAGGATAGTATTGCCTATGACGTCAACGAGGAGCGCTCTAGTCGGAGGATAGTGTCTCCTACAGCATCATCGAGCATCGCTCTAAACAAAGGATAGTATTGCCTACGACGTCATCGAGCATCGCTCTAGACGGAGGATAGTATCGCCTACGACGTCACCGAACATCGCTCTAGACAGAGGATAGTATCGCCTACGACGTCATCAAGCATAGCTCTAGACGAAAGATAATGCCACCTACGATGTCATCGAACATCGCTCTAGAAGGAGGATAGTGTCGCCTACGATGTCAACGAGCATCACTCTAGACAGAGGATAGTATTGCCTACGATGTCATCGAGCATTGCTCTAGACGGAGGATAATGTCGCCTACGACGTCATTGAGCATCGCTCTAGACGGAGGATAATATCGCCTACGACATCATCAATCATCACTCTAGACAGAGGATAATGTCGTCTACAATGTCATCGAGCATCGCTCTAGACGGAGGATAGTGTCGCCTACGATATCAACGAGCATCGCTCTAGACGGAGGATAGTATCACCTACGACGTCATCGAGCATCACTCTAGACGGAGGATAATGTCGCCTACGACGTCATCGAGCATCGCTCTAGACAGAGGATAGTGTCGCCTACGACGTCATCGAGCATCGCTCTAGACGGAGGGTATCGACTTCTTACATCTTCTAGGGCTATCTCTCACTTCAGGTGTATATTCATATCGATGTGTCAACGTCTTACATCGTCTAGGGTTGTCTCTCCCCTCAGGTGTAAATTCATATTGACGTGTCGATGTTTTACATCGTCCAGGGCTATCTCTCCCTTTAGGTGTAAATTCATATCGACGTGTTCACCGAGATGCATCTCTTTGGTGAATTTGAGACGCACCTCTAAAGCTCTCAAGAATTCGATGGGTTGTCCCATCGCAGGTGGGCGCCCTCGAATACATCTTGAGAGGATGTCTCATCATAAGTGGGACTCTCAAGAACCTGAGGGGTTGTCCCATTGCAGGTGAGCGCCCTCAAGTATGACTTGAGAAGTATTTCTAAATCGGCATCCTGCTATAAAGATGTCTGGCATCCCGCTGTAGATTACCTGTTGATATTAACTTCATTCCATGTTCATTATAAGTGTTGATCATCATGTGATTTATGAAACAAAAAGGATCATCGCGGTAGCGCACTACCTTCTCCCTATATCTATGTCTTGGTCGTATATTCCTTGAACCGGTTTCTCGAACCGACCGGGGTTCTTCCTTAGGATGTTTCCGAGGGTTATACCCATGGGTATTAGCGGGGATCTTGCTATGTGTTGGTCATAGTCCTCACATGTGGCGGTCTGTTATTGGGCTATCTGCCCTTACCATTTTTCATATCTACACTCTCTTACACACACACATTGAAAACTAGGATTTTGAAACTTGGATCAATAGATTGACTTATAAATCTATTGATGAAGTTATTCCTAATTTGGTCCGAAAAAGTTTTTGAGAAATCTAGTCACCCTTACAAGAGTATACCCTAATCAAACTCGCACTTTAATTGATAACGGTAGATTTCATTTTGAGATATTGGTGATAACAGATTTGTAAAAGACAAAATATATTAGAATAAAAGAACAACTAATACATATGAACCAATACAACCGTCTTCCTAGAGAAATAGGTAGGGAAAGCATGTCTCAAGACATCCTAAACTGTCGCGCAGTCGTTCTTCCAAGAGCGTTCCTTCTCAAATGTCACCTGTGAATATGACAAAAAAAAAGAGACAATGAGGGAAAGAGAATGTTGCAATAACTGAAAGGTCCGTTCGAATGTATATCTCAGAGCAAGAAAACCTCAAGAAATTCAAATAACTGACTATCCCCTTTCTCTCTAAGAGCCTTAACTCACTGTTGCGTTCTACCTCTTAAATTCTCAAAATTTTCAAGTTCAAATTCTTCAGATCCGATCCTCTTTAATGGAGGAAATATTCAGTTATTTATAGGGAATTTAGCCTCTCAAAAGAGGGGAAACATCACTCAGTCAAGTGTCCACAGAGGAGCTTATAAATATCCCCATGCATAAAACATATCTTAAATGCCACGTTTTTCAACACGTCTAAGTAATTTCCAAAGAGAGGGATGAGTCATACGAATCTTCGAAACTTGCTCTGTGATAGGTTGCTTTAGATCTTGAGGAACACACAATAAATGACATGTGTTACATGCAAAATATCTGAAAGCAGCGTCACTATTCTTGTCATCGTTCCAGAAAAGATAAAACCCCATTTAGATAAGTTATACAACAGATATTATTAAGTAGCTGAGGTTTTATCGCGTGCTGTTCATTCTGAGAATCCGTCTCAATCAACTTTAAGAAGTCACTTCAATATCATAAATACCTTTCTGAATTTGTATACTTCGAAGGAATTCCCTTTGGCGGCTATCTTCGTTCGAAGGAAATCAAAAATAGTTGTATACTTACAGTGATCAATGTATTCTCGAATTACCCATATAGAGAATTCGAAATTGAGTTTCTCATCAGGGAACTTGTTTTCATGATCGATAGTCTCTGTAAGGAAGAGTTTATCTTGAAATCCCTTAAGGTTCATAACTACAATAACCAATCCGAGTGCCTTTTATTTGAATTAAATCATAAGTAATTATGTTCCCTGTGACTTCCTTCAAAGTGAAGGGAGATGACGTTCTCAAAGTCCGTAGGAAACCTATCTTCCGAAAATACTTCTGGAGATGGCGTAATTCGACTTCTAAAGCCCTTTCCACTAAGGATCTGCTTTTGGAAGTGAAATATGTCTAATGTATAACTCAAAGCCAGTTCATAATAATGAATGAGAGTGACTTCGAGTTTTAGTTTGTAAATCGGATGCATAAAAGAGTGCATTCGAGGGGGAAAACCCAAATCTGTGTCCTTCGAGGAGGACAAAATCCTTAATCTTTTTAGGGTGGCCCTTTGATTAATTGACCATCTCAGGGTGGTTAGCCTCGAATTCGTTTTAGGAGAAAGAAATATACCTCTTTCGAATTCACCATCCGAATGTGGTAAGCCTTCGAATTCACCATTTGGAGGTGGTTAGCCTTCGAGTTTGCTTCGAATCTATTTTAGCAGGGGAAAATATATCTGCTTCGTGATCCTTTCAAGACAAAACATAATAAATGGTCCTTTGAAGTCTATGAATATGATCCAAGAATGACTTCTGAGTTGGAAGGCATACAAAGTTCCTTCGAAGATCTTTCTTCAAGTGAAGTACCTTTGAAATGTAAAAATAATGCAATAAAATCACTCGAAGTCTGTTCTAGAGAATGAATAGATGTGACTTCGAGGCCTTATTTGAGAATTCATGTATTTGAGCAGTCCATCAAGAGTAGTATACTCCCGTATCTGTCCTTCGAATGAACTACTGTCCTTCGAAGGAAAGGAGAAATCCTCATTCCTTCGAGTGCTCAGAAACAGTATGTCGTCGGAGTAGAAGTCCTTATCTTTTTGAATATTTCAAAAAGGACGTTAGCTTGTATTTGTCAAGTTTGGGACACGTGGTGTTCCCCCATAAGCTGGAGTGGACACATGGCATTTTCCCATAAGCTGGAATTCAAAAAGGTTGCTTCTCCAAGAAGCTTTCATTTTTGGTGATAAGGATGGTCAGATATCTTTGAGCCAGTTCAAATATCACCTTTTTACCAAACGGTCTAATCACCGTACAGCAGTTGTTGACAGCTAGCACGTGGGAGATGTTTGTTTTTCAGTTAGAGCTTTATTGAATGATATAGTGTATGTGGCTATACCCATAAAACGTGCACACGCGCTGTCAGAATAACGCCACATGTCTTATGGGATTAATTAGCCCGCCTGATCACCAATAGTCCCCCAGTCTCAGGTTTCCTATGCTAGAGTGGAAAGCATGAGATCGTACCTGAAGCATGACAGACATTAAATGCTCTTTCTTTGAGGGAATGCGTGTTAAATGAGGCTATTATGCATTGCAAACGCAATGATTTCTTCCTTGGGATCATGCGAACTGTCAAAAGCGTATTTTCAATTTCTGCAACGAAAACCGCCATTCTCTATATATTTGAAGTTCTTTGAAGAAGAAAGATAACCTTAGATTTCTGAGTTCTTGAGTTTTCCTGCATTCTCAAGCTTTCCTAGTTTTCTCTGTGCTTTCTTGCCTTCTTCTTTTTCCTTTACTGAAATAGCGTCCAAGAAGAGTACTACTAACAAGAAGATGTCCACCAAACTTGATATTCCCACTAAGCCCATCTGGAATGTGGTCAGGGGTCAGGGGGAGCCTGAAACAGTTCAGAGTGGGGAAAAATTGCTCTGACCCTATGAGGAGACAACATGGACCAACGTGGGGTTCCCACGTCTAAGTTTGGCGCCGGTGTTCAGGGCTGAGACGAAGGACTACCCCTTGTCTGAGATTGGGTTTAGATCCCATTTCAACCTTCCTTCTGGCTGGCCGAAGTGGGTGACCCATATTATGGAGAACGCGGATTATCGGAAGCTGTTGGATGCTACCGGAGTTCTGGAGGCCAACAGGGTCTATACAAGCGACTACCACAGAGACTATGAAGCTCTGAAGGAGTACGTTGTCTGTTGGGATCCAGAGCACCACGTTTTTCTGACCGCTTTCAGAGAGGTCAACATTACACTAGAAGATGTAGCCATGCTGCGCTACCTTCCAGTCTTGGGAGATGAGAATCTGAGGGTGATCACTCTAACTGCAAAAGAGGAGATCGATTTGGAGGTGTTGAAGGCATGCTCCAAGGAAACCTTAAGGAAATCTCAACTGAAAGGGAGGAACCCTTGTCTGAGCTCGAAGTACTCATTCAAAGGTTGGATACGGTAGTTCTGGAATGAAGAAAAGGCCCCCAAGGCCACCAGTGCCAAGATCAAACGGTATTGGGGCGAAGGCTTGGATAGTCTAGTTCATCTGCCGGGTTTTGTCGCTTTCTGGCTAGCGCGATTTGTCTTTGAAGGATATCCAGTGGAAAAGGTCGTAGACCGGCTATTCCCACTGGCCGTGAAGATCGCAAGGTGAGTTCAAGTTCCCCTTGCCCCTTGTTCTTGGGATCACAGTATGAGCATCTGGATCTACTATGTGAGGACATGGCGAGAAGCTGGGGAGAGAGGTTGGTGGAGACTCTGTTGGATGCCAACTTCCTCCGGCACTTCTTGTGGGAAAGATATCCCAGGTATGCTCCTCAAGATTTCTCAGGCGTGGAGGAGCATGTCCTCACTATGGGCTTGGATTCAAGTCCCTGAGCTTTGATCTGGTCAGGGCACTCCCCCAAGCGCAGCACCAGGTGGTAGATGTTGCAGCTAAATTCCAGTACCATCCGTACTGCCGCAGGGGTATCAGACTATTGCAACCCTATGGGGTCATGGTGGTAGGAGACACTGTTAAGAGCAATGTTACATGGCTCCTTCTATCACCGGAAGAGAGGGCCTTCCTGGTGATAATTCATCCGCGATACCTGATTAGCCTTATGAGGGACTATTGGAGTAGGTACCCCACCTACAACCCTCATCGCGTACTCAGGAAATTTGGGATGGATCAAAGTGCACTTCCTCGCGATGTGGAGTCCATGCCAACCACTACAGTGAACGCGGAGGTCGTAGGACAAAGGTTCCTACGAGGGTACGGTTATTTGGGGCTGATTGCTGGCTTCAAGGCCACTCCTGGTGCTCTAGAGAGATACAAAAGGGTCTCTCCTTGGTGGCTGGATTATTGGCATAAGGCCCTGACCCGTTTGGATGACTTCTGCAGTAGTGAGGCAGTGCCTTTGAAGATCGATCTTGACGGAGCGAAAGAGCAGAGGTTGAAGAGGAATGAGAAGAATCATCCCATCCAGATTGGTGATGGTAAATCCACAATCCACGAGACTCCATGTCATCTACTGATCATGGATGTGTACGAAAGCAGGGAGATGGGTGTAGTTCCTGAAGCTGCTTAAGCTTCTGACAAAGCCCCTGCCGATAAGCTTGAAGCACCTGTTGAGGTGACAACAAAAGAGGATGAGGGCGATGACGATCATATTCCCCTTGGGAACCTCATTGACAGGAAGCACAGGAGTGCAAGAGTGCCCAGACTCCCTCGTGTGCCAAAGGTGATCCCTTTCTTGTGACAACTATTATTTTTGACATGATTCTAGAGGGCATTCGTCCAGCTGGTGCTATCTCTCTAGCAGATGTTAGGGTCCCTAGCTCTGCTCAGGAGCATCTTCCTCCTCAAGGACCACGCACCAGGGTGAAGTCTACTGCTGCCCACACCCTGAAGGTAAAAATTTAAACCATTTTTTCCTTCTGTCTTGATTTCTCCTGAAGTTTTTTCTGACCATGCTTTGGTTGATCTTGTAACAGATGAATGCTGGAGGAGTAGGGGAAGGGATGGAGATTAGCGATTCTTCCGCCCTATCTCCTACAAAGGGACCTAGGGGTTAGAGCTCAAGGGTGTCAGTTGGGATCTCGCAAGAGGGAGCTACACCCAGAACCCCTACCAGTGGCAGGGTTCTCCCTCCGAGGGAGTCACCCTCTTCTGGTACTCCAACCAGTAGGGTACCTCCACCTGCTGGCATCCTCTTCAGCAAGGTGCCTCCACCTGCTGGTACTTCAACCAGCAGGGTGCCTCCACCTCAACAGGAGGTTGTTGGAACTGCAAGTTCCAGACTTCCTTTCCCACTCTTCGAGGGTTCGTCTTCTGGTAAGAGTTACTCTTTCTCCTTGTAAACTTTGTTGTTTGATGTGCTTTCCCTCTACTAACTTGTGTACTCTTGATATTGCAGCTGCTGCAGAAGAAGAAAGAGTTGGGGGGTAAAGTACCTCCCTTGCTCCCTCCCCCCTTTACACAGAGAGATCTTTGCAAGGGTCCCATGGGAGTAGGACAAGAGAGGGAAATCCCTGGGGTGAGTAGGAGCCGTCCTGCTCCCCCAACCATGACTTCTGGCAGTGCTACTACCAGGAGAGAGGAAAGAGATGAGGCTGCTGGAGGTGCAACTCTCACAGTTGACTCTTTGACTATTGTATATACAGTCTCAGATGTAAGTATTCTTTCTCATTTAAACTTTCCTTGAGTGTTGTTCTTTTTGCAAATTGAATTGTTGACTAACACTTGTTGTTTGCAGGATGATGGGGAAACAAACTCCCCTGTTCCTTTGCATATTAGAGAGGGAACATGGAGTGTTGATGAGCCAGCAACTCCTCCTGCACAAAAAGAAGCTGAGGACGCTGGTCTTGCTGCCGCTGATGAGGAAGAGGAAGTCACTTCCAAACTTCTTGCTACTTCAACGAGGACCACCATTGTACAGACTGAGGTGGTCCCTCCAGCCTCTGAAGTTCATGTCGTCTCTGCTCCACCAGTTGTACCAGCCCAAAAGTCAACTACTCCAGCTGCTGATCTTGCAAGGCCGAACACTGAAGAAACATCTGAGGTCATTCCTCCAAAGGAATCAGAGGTTGCAGCCACGTCTTCTCTCCCGGCAGTGCTTCCTCAAGCATCTGCAATCCCAGCAGCTGAAACCATGACTCTAACTCCTATAGTTGGACTGAAGCGCAAGAGAGGGAGCTTCGCAATCTTAGCCATTCAAAAAAGGAGAGAGTTGTCCCCTGATCATGTTGAAGACCCAGAAAATGTTGAGAGAAAATATTGGATGAACTTAATCAGGGCAACTTACGAGGAGGTCCTGCCTGAGATGACACTGCTAGATCCAAAATTCATATTTTTTTTTGGCTACAAAGAACTGTGCAGGCTCCTGGGAGTCATGAGTTGTAGGACCCTGAACAGTATTACTGCTGAGGATCTAGTAGCTTGGGGGGAAGACAGTGGAGTGTCTAAGAGGCATAAAATTCGAAATTGAGTGGCTGGTCAACTGGTTGGAGCAGTTGAAGACAAATGTGCAAAAGTTTAGCAAAGTGCGGGAGCTGGAAGCCTTCGTTACAGTTCAGTCGAAGGGGGTAGACAAATGTCAAGGTGCCTTCGAGAGGTGCAAAGCTGATTTAAGGGAAGTGGATGAGATGATTGCTGAGCTAGATGCTATGAAGCAACAAGCGGTGGAAGTGCGTGCTCAAATTCTCAATGATCATGAAGAAGCAGCACTGACCGTATCTCAAGAGCAAGCCAAACTCATGGAGGCGCAAATGGCGCAAATTGTTCTGATGAGAGTCTCCATCCCTATTCCTAGAGCTTCAAGGCTTGGACTTCTAGAAGGGGTCTTCGAAGGCATCACTGAGTCCCAACTGACTGGAGCACCCTTACTTCTATATTTCATATTTTGTACTTAAACTTTTAAATGTAATGACAAAAGTCTTTTGTAAACAAGTTTCTGCATTAATAAAAGTATTTCCTTAGTTATTTCCCATTTACAGTTTCTTGGATTGCATTTTCTTTGAAGGCATAATCTTGTAATTCCCTGAGGCTTAAGCAAAAACGACTTCAAAGAGCCCTTCCCACCTAGGAGCAAACTTAGGCTTTGCAGCAATACTTCGTGCATACCAGGTTGCCCTTAGGACAAGTTCACCAACTTGGAAATTCCTTGGCTTGACTAGCTTGTTGTAGGCATGAGCAATAATCTAATGATAATGCAAGTTGCTTTCCAAAGCCTTTTGCCTTTTCTCATCCAGATTGTCTAATTCTTGAGCGCGTAAAAGAGCAAAATCTCTAAAATCCCAGTCCACCTTGCTTGCATGCAAGATCCTTGCTAAGGCAACTTGCAGTTCAACTGGAAGAAGAGCTTCTGCTCCAAACACAAGAGAAAATAGAGTTGCATTCTTAGCCCTATGCTAGATTACCTTGTATGCCCATAAGGCTTGAGGTAGGGATTCATTCCATCTTGTAGGCTAATCATGATCCATCTTGCTTAGGATTCTGATCAGAGTCTTGTTGATGGTTTCAGCTTGAGCATTTCCGTGAGGATAGTACGGAGTACACTTATTATGCAAAATTCGATAATGAACAGTCATCTCCCTAATTGGCCTATTAAGGAAGGAAGTTCCATTGTCTGTAATGATCCTTCGAAGATAACCAAAATAAAGTACAATATTATCTTTGATGAACTGAGCTACAGAAGCTCCACTAGCTCTTCTTAGTGGGACAATTTCAACCCATTTTGTGAAGTACTCTGTAGCCACCTGAGTTATTGTACCAATCCATTTATCTGTGTGTTCACATATCTCTTGCTAGTTTAATCTAATCAATGGGTCCATCATATTGTGGGTCTTTTTTTTAATCTCAAGCAAAACATGTATCACAATCCTGTGCTTCAAACTTTTATACATGAAATGACAATGAAGTAGGTTCTTCACAAGAAAAAAAAAAAGACAATGGGGAGGGTTAAATAGGTAACCCAAACTACCATTCTTGATAATTCGGATTTGATAAGAGCCATAAATCAGATTTAGGTTTGTTGCAGCTCGACACTAACACGTCCAGTTGCCTTTCAAATTTATAAGTCTTGCTAGGGGTGCAGTTGAAGTTCTTGTCACCACCGAATCCGTATTTGTTATTGTAACCTGGATAATCACCTAACTCGAACTGCACCTCGTCTTTAAGTCTAAGTCCGTTCAATGAGGCCAACAGCACCAGATTCCAGTGGAGAAAGAAACCCGAAGATTTGTGAGTAACATGGATCTCTCCATTCTTTTTAATCATCTTCTTTGCATTCTTGAAGAACAAGCTCACAAGCTTTTGGTTCCGTCTGCATTAATTTGCAAGAAAAATAATATATATAAATATATATAGACATTAAAAAAAAATACTAAAGCAGCCTTACAAATTAATCATCTTTACCCAATCTGGGATTCTCGTGATTCATCCAAGAAAAAACCTGCTAAGGGAAAGTTGTAAACAATTCGATCGAAAAAGAGTTCCTTAAGCAAGCAATGATCTGCCATCTGGGTTGCGTCCAACTCATGCATTACTGTGCATCCCAATCTCTTTAACTCGATCATGTTGGACATGAAACTCTTGTAGTGTTTCAGCAGAAATCCTGAAAAAATACAAAACTGTAAGTACCCCTTTAGGCTTAAGTACAACAGAAATCTATCCTTAATTACCTATAGAATCAAGAGAAGTTGCGACCATGTTCTCTGCAGAGCCAAATGATCGAGCCAAACAAGCAGAGAAGGAGAAGTCTCCTTCACCCACAAGAAGTATCTTGTGTGAGCTGCTGTAGTACTTTATCCACCTCTCTGGTTTCGGTGCTCTTCTGTTCTCTTCTCTTGGAACGATGACTCTTTTACTTGAACCTGCTACACAAGGAACGACTCGCTTTTTCTCATCTACTAACCCAAAACCACTTTCGATAACAGAGAATCGATATGTTTCCGCTTTGGGATCAGACCTCCTCCTCTCTGTATTCGGCTTGCTTTGCGACCTTTCTGAGTTTCTTTCTTCACATGAATTATTAATTATGTTAGACAAAATTTGACCCATTTCAATGTGACTGATCTCCTACTCCTTCCCTTCTATTTTGTTATGTTGATGAGAAGAGAGGTATATAGAAAATATTTTTCCAGTCTTGATTGGTCTTAAGACTCTCATGTCCAAATGGTAAATGGTTACTTGCTTGGGAAAAGCAAATCCAAAACGAGAAAAGTTTTCTTTTTCTTTTTCTCTTTCTCTTTTTCTTTCTAGTGCTTCGTCACCAAGTAAACGAGAAAAGAGGGCACTTAATTCTTTGTGAGTTTTACCTACGAATCCAAACGACATGTACAGATTCTATAGAATGATAAAAAAGAAGCAAACCCAAATAATAATTACGAATATAGGAAAAATATTCTTCAAAGCTAACACATCATTTAACTCTTCTACCCAGGATTGAGAATGGATTCTTTTTTTCCTTTTATGAAACAAAAAATACCAAGAATTTCCAGTAACATGTGAGGTTGGCATAACTTTAATGAGATGACCCAAACCCAATAAAATGTTATCTTCTATGTACTAGGATTCCAAAAGCAAATCCACTAAGAAGTGTTCTTTTTCTTTTGGAAAATGCTAGCCAAAACATGATGAGTTGATTAAGATTTTTGAACTTGTGACCCAATTGGTGGTGATGCAGAAAGCGTAACAAGTGATAAACTCCAATATCTAAATGAATATGTTAAGAGTTCATCAATACAATTGCAACAACAAGATGTATTAAAGAAAATCTGTTTCAAGATAATCTAAACTGTTGCATAGCTATTCTATCGTGAGTGTTTCTTCTTGAATGTTACCTGATGTACTATCACAGAAAGGAAGAAAAAAGAGGTCTGAAGATTGCCAACAAGAATGCACACTACAGGGAGCCTCAGTACAATGTTTGAGGGACACAAGTCTCTTAAATTGTTTCTCAATGGAGTCAGATGATATTTTATCACTTTTATATCTTTCACTTATTTGTGAATTATCACGTACGTTAAGAATTGAATCAGAAATAGTCTATGCATTTCACATATGATATATTGTATAGATTCGAGTGCATGTTCTACTATTTATAGGCACAATATTCTAAGATATCTTCTCTTGACTGGGACATGTGTCGATCAAAACCATGTTCAGAGAGATGCTTGGAAATATCTCCATACAGGAAAGCACATCCTTTGTTTACGCGTAATCAATGCGCAAAAGCAATAACTAGAATGAATTTTATGCTAATTCATTTGATTATAAATGAACTTGCTCTATAATGAGTTGCGCTTTGAGATTAGAGAACCATGAATCACTGCCACATGGAACATGCACAATGTATATCTAAAACAACGTAGCCAGTCTTATCATGTCATTCCTACGGAGGCAAATTTCCCTTTTAGTAAAATATATAAATTACTGATATTTTATCATGTGACTTTAAATAAAGAGTGACATTGCAATAATCTTTAAATAAAGAGTCATTCGATATCCCAAAAAAATGCACTTCAAAGTTCAAACCTTTATTCTCTTTCAAGGGAATCCTTTTTTGGTAAATGTTAATCTCTCTTCTTTAAAGGGAACCAAAACAAGGGGGCCATATAGTCAAAGTACCCATACATAGGCACTTTAGATCTAAGACCTTCAATAGGCAAATTCGTTTTCATGGTCAATCGTCCTTGCGAGGGAGATTATCAAAAAACCTCTTAAGGTTCTAGGTTAAGTAGCCAACTCGAATGACCTTGAATTGAACTCAGAGAAATCAGATATAATGTATTTTATTCGAATTTAACCTTAAATAAAGTGTAGTAGTAGATCCCACATAGTTTATGTAAAGGATGTTTATCCGAGGGTGTGTCCTTCGATATAACCTATATACATTCCTTCCAGACAAAAATGGACGAAGGAGGAGTGAGAACAAGTAAGGGTTCCTTCCGTTCCTTCCTAAAGGAAACGTTCTGTTGCACCTTATATCACCACATCTCTTATTTTCCTAACCCAGATAATCCATCTGTCGTGGGTGGTTTTGTGAATAGTCACCAAGTATGATATTACTGACCGACGGGAACCTAAATCAACGAGTGACCGTATCC
>JAUPMG010081215.1:0-12848 GCA_031762675.1 Pachysandra terminalis | reverse complement strand
GGCCCCCAAGGCAGTGCCTTTCTTGAATTGATGTGAATCATTCAGGTCTTCAATCTTCAACTTTAAAAGCAAGACTGCTGCATACACTTGAGAAAAATCATTTCTGCCAGTAAACTTCATAGTAGGAAGCAAGGTAGTCCGACAATCTCTGAAATCACATGTTGCCCACTCGCAAAGAAAAAAAACAGAGCAAACAAATGAAAAGCTAACAGTCCTAACCCACTTCAAAGATGACCGCAAGAAAGGACTGACTCCTGCAAACCAGCCTTCTTCAACACCACCATAACAAAATTCTTCAAAGATGAAGTTATAAGCCCCTCTCACATCACCTAGCATAAGAGCTTCATCCAAGGCCAGCACAGCTTTAGCCACACCAAGACCTTGACCGTGATACCCATGACTTACAGCTGTTGCAAGAGTATCAACACATTTGTGAATGGATGAAACAAAATAATTTAAGGAAAAATTCTGATGATGAACCTCCTGCCATTTTCCTCTGTGCCCACTAGCAAGTTCTCTTAAACCATGTTTGATTTTTTCTGCATCCTCAGGTGCCCTTGTTAAGTAACTTTTTCCAGTTGCTGAATCAAACACCACACAGGGTGGCAAAGGAAAGCAATCCAAGGCAACAAAAGTATCAGGCACAGCCACTATCAAATATCGAAGCATCTCAACAAGCACCGAGTTGGTGTAAACCCTCCGAGAATTGTCCACTAAATCAGAACCGCCTGGAGAAGGTTCCCGTATAAAATGCACAGCTACTTCCACAAGACTTCGTACACAAGTCTGTGAGAGAGCAACGGTCTCTATTACCCCAAATATTATAGGCAATAGTAACTGAAAAGTCTCAAGTGAATCTGTTTCCTGAAAAGCACGACTACAAAAATTAAAACTCAACACTCAATTCTCGTAGCTAATTAATAATAACTAGTACTATTATTATTCCAAATTGAACAATATAACTGCAGTTTATCTTTAACTCTTACGTTACAAAGATAAGACCTAAAATCAACCTGTAGTTGATCGAGAACCCAATCAATGATGTTAGAAGGAAGAAGCAACCCTTCTGCATGGTGCCATTGTATAAGACGCACCATATACCACCACTTAAAGTTTAAGGAAGGATCCTTTCCAGAAAATGTTGTTGCTGGATCAACTTTGTGTTGAACTGTCCCAGCAAAAAGCATCTGAGGTGATTGATCCCTACCATGCAGAGTAGGATGAGAACCACCTCTAGAGAATTCATCCAGGAGATATTTCAAGTAGTCAATAACATCCTTTGTCCATTGCTCAGTGCGGGCTAACTGAGTTTTGTCCGGGACCCCAGAGGAAACACTGGTGGAGGCAGGCTGAACCTGCAACATTCAAAACCTTTTTTCAGACATGTCCAACACAACAAGAAACATGACAGTCAAATCAACAGATAACCAAATACGCATCAGTATTCAAATCATTCATACCTGATTAAGATAAGTTACTTTGATAAACCAAGTTGCTCTCAGTAGTGGAACATTATTTCTAATAAGAACTTCAAAAAGAGTTCTCTTCCTGTAACCATGAGGAGTGTGGTCGGCCAATGAGCGCAGCCGTTTATGCTGCTGTGACAAGCTCTGCGGAAAGAACAGGAGAATTTCAGCATTCAACAAGTTGCAAAAACTTTATCTAATCATGGAAGGAATTTCTTTGTAAATATGTAGAAACCTAAACAATAAAAGAGATGATTCAGTGTCATGCTAGACTTTTAGCAGTATGTGACATACAGCAGGAAGGGCCTCTTACTATCTAGTGTTATCATTAAGTATGCAGACAAAAGGAAACTGGGAACAACGTGTCTTAGAAAATAGAGTAAATTAGAAACTGAAAAGACCAGACGCAGAGTAGAGCATGGAGATTCTTTTATGGCATTCCATCAGAGGATATGATTCATGATGTTATCCAAGGATATGTTTTGTTGGTTATTTTGTTTTTTACTTATTGGGTGTTCTACTTGAACACCTGCTTACATTGTACAGTTGACATCATGTTTCCCATTTATATTTATCATTATCCTCATTACTCACCAAAAAAAAAAAAAAACTGAAAACGCATTCAAAGAAGCTAAAACCTAAAATAATACATTGTCAATAAGAAAAAACAAAGAGCCACACAAAAGAAAAAGAAAGGGGGGGGGGGGAAGACTACAGGAGGCACACTTGCAATGAGTTATATTGACCTGTATACTTATAATTGAAAGCAAACGAGATTTGAAAAGTTTTTATGCAGAAGAAAAGACAAACCTCAATCCATTTCTTCCGGAATTCTTCATTATAAGGCCTTTTTTCAGGAAAGATGCCAGATTTGATTAATAGCGAACCAGAAAGAGGTACTCCATAAACCTGACCAGCCTGTAACATATCAAGAAGAAATGTCCACCTTTAATTTGCAGTATAAAAATTTATAATCTTGAGAAACATTTAAAGGAGAGAACTTACTTAATAAAATAAGTACAGGTATATGACGCATTTAGACACTGGCATACAGGCATAAAAACACAGGCCAGGTAGCTCACAAGTAGGGAAAGGTGTAAGACTGATTTTAAAGTGCACTACAGTTTGCTTTAAAGTGCACTACAGTTTAAGTTAATTATCAAAAAAAAGTGCACTACAGTTTCCACGCCCAATAGAATGAAAATAATTATATACATCCAATTATAAAAAATATACATAATATACAGACAAACACACACATACATATATGCTCAGAACCTGTAAACATCCATGTACTACCTTACGTTTTTGAGCACGAGATTCGTTGATAGCTCTTAGATGTTTTTTGATTGCCTGGCAGAAAAGTAAAAAAGAAGAATAAAGGGTGAGTTATCATTGATTGTAAGCAAATGTTGATGCAGAAGTATATGTATCTACATAGAAATCCCACATTCAAGACAGAAATATGGAAGCAGTATTTATTACTTACTAATCATGATTCTAATTGTGATATATTGGGCAAAATACCTTGATTCACCAAGGGGTGATATAAATTATAGGGGGGATTATGGATTTTACATCGTATTATGCACAAGGCGAAAGGAATTTTGGTCTATCTCACCAGGTTTAGTTGGCTCCTTTTTCCCCACATGGAAGAATGATGGGGCCAATCCAAACCGTCCATCTGACAAGAGACCGTCTGGATTGACTACGTGGACAATATTTCAACCCAGATAAGCCCTATTAGTACATGTGGAACAAGTTTTGACACGTATCCGATCGCCGTCCAATTTTTAGTGTTTCTTAAGTTTGGCACAAAGAAAGACGTTAGTTTTATGAAAGCGCATTCTACTACGTGGAAAAGTATGTGACCTAGGGTTGACAAGAAGCATACGTGACAAAGTGGATTCTCTAAACAAGCTTCCACATATAAGTTAAGTGTCTCACCAGGTTGCTTTGTTTGAAGCACTTCACCAGAACGAAATGGATTCTATGGAAAAATTGCAGTATATTATAATATATGTGATACAATGCAATATTCCCTCGTACAAGTATTTTCATCATGTTTAAAACCTCCAAATTTCAAAGTTTTTTATTTAAAGTACTTCTTAACCCATTTATTAAAGACTTCATTGCAAATCTTCACAAGTTTTTGCAAAGACTTGTGATCGTTTCAACATTCTTGGTTTGAAAACTCCAAGAACAGTTGGAGGTAATATTAGGTTTGATATTAGTTTGCTTTTTCTTCTATTTACCATGAAATGAAGATGAAATTTGTGATAAATCAAGTATGTGATGAATCTGGATGCATTTCTTCTCAGATTAAACTTTTTTTCTAGGATTAAAAATTCTGAATATTTTTAGGTAACCCAATTTTTTAGGCTTCCAACCTATATATACCTTAGGCTATCGATTAAGTACTTGTGATAAACGGAGGTAAATACATATTGGCAGAAATAATTTCATTTTCTGATAAAAATAAGAACAATTAAATAAATCAAATATTAAAAAAGAAAGTTAAGGATTTTATTTTTTTTATTAATAACGAAACTTTCATTAAATATTAAAAGAGGAAAAGGATAACAGATTACAAGGCGTAATCCAAAAAGAAAAATAAAACGAAAAGAAGCAACGATCAACCAAGAAGAAAAATACATCTACTCCCTAACCTCGTTATGAGCTATGGTTCCCCATACCCTAATGATATCCGAAAAGGGTAAGCCCTTGAACTCCGGTAAAATGCTAACCCAAGAAGCCACCTACCCAAGGCAGAATTCACCATTACCGGTAAGGTTCTCCACTTGTCCTGAAAAATCCTCTTGTTTCTCTCAAACCATATCGACCATAATGTCGCAAATGCTACCACTCTGTTAAGGGTGGCAATGGCCAGGTGACTCGTCCGGTCCAATCAGCCCGGCCCTAGGTTTGGGCGGGCTTGGGCAAGGGCCAGACCGGGCTGAAATTTAAGGCCTGATTACTTTTCCGGACCGGGCTTGGGTATATGTTAGATGAGCCCGGCCCAAGGATGTAATCACCGAGTAATATAACATTTTCACTTAAACTCAACATCATCTGTTGTTGTAGCTTAGTGGTGAGAGTTACACGTTGTTGCTGTGGAGACCTGGGTTCGAATCCCAGCAGCCACACATTAGTAATAATTTCGCCCCACTAATAAATAATAACCCAACTCACACCATGGGTGGGCTTGGGCTTGAGAAATGGTACTATGTCGGTAGACATTATTAAGCCCGAAGCTCAGGTCGGGCCAGGGCAGGCCGAGCTCGAGCCGGTTAGGCTCAAGCCAACATAATTCCACTTATATATAGATTATGGCCCAGACCGAGCCCGACCTAGCCCAGCCCCCACCCCTATGCTCTGTACATCAATGGCCCTCTCTTCCCCAACAATGGGAAAAGTTAAGGATTTCAATTGATTAAATGTTTAGTATTCATGCTATAAAATCATGACCTATTTTGTCTTTCACCAAAAAGAGACTAGCAACTTATTTATTTAAAATAAACTCTTTTCGAAAATTTTACATAAGATTTAAAAATAAATTAAATAAAAAGTTAAAAATACAAATCTATAATGAAAAATATTAGGTCAGATTATGCTTTTTGTAGTAGAACATTGATATTTTATCAAGTAAACTATTTTAAAGAAAAGTAAATAAAATAGAAAAAACTAAAAATTATATATCTACCATATATCGGTTGCTTGGGTTGTTCCTTTGTTTTTGCAGTCACCATCCAAGACCCAGTTTAGCATAGCAGGAGAAAGGCAGCTTGACATTAGTTGACAATATGGTTAGCCAGTGAATGGGACCATATACAACAATCGTGGTCACTGAAGAGTTGTCGTGTGTGTCATCTAAACTCTAAAGTAGCACCTAGGAGGGGGTTTTCAAAACATGACAGATTGCTCAAAGGTGCCTATTGAGGTAAGGAAACAGAAGAAAAAGGTCACCACAATAAGGAGAGGAAGAAGGCGACGAAAGGCGTATTATGGAGCAGATCCAGTAAAACTAAGAGAAACTTAGCATTTGAAGGTGATGAGGAAGGCCACTAGATTTTGAAACTGAGAATAGAATGCAACATCGACAAATTCTCTGTGCCTCATTAGGCAGGAGCAGGAGAAGAGATAGCAGACCAACTCAGATGACTGGGGATATGGTAGCAGAGCAGGGAAATCTGGTAGAGGTGGTACTTAGACTTCTAAGGGATTTGGGACATCTAGGGGATGATGTTGGTGCTAACATGTGATCTAGGCAAAGTGTGAGGATGCCAAATCCTCCTATAGTTTCAATAGTGTTGATTCCAAGCATAAAAGAATACAAGTTACACGAACCTAGGGAAGTTGAAAGAGACTACATGGATCTTTATTAGTAAGTTACTTTTTATATTCAATAATATACCCAATCCGCTTCTTAGTTTGCCATCACTAGAACATGGTAAACGCAATCAAGAAAGCTACTAGAGGGATGATGCCCCCTACAATCTATGAGGCCACTAGGAAACATTTAGATCAAGATAAATAGGGCTGTCAACGAAAAGGGTTAGCTTGGCTCAGGCTCGAACCAGACTCATGCAAGCCGAGCTTGAGCTCAATAATAAAGCTTGCGAGCCAATCCTGAGCTTGAAAAAAAAAGCCCGTTTCCTTAATGAGCTTGAGTCGAGCTTGGATGGGATTGACTGGGTTAAAGTTCGGCTCAGTTACTTTTTATAAACTATATTCATAAATTTTAATATTATTTATATAAGAAATAATATTGAGTTTTAAAAAATATATATTATAATTTGCCAAGCCTAAAAAAATTTAACAAGCCTGAGTCGAGCCTAAGCCTTACTCAAATTTATCATTTGCAGCCCTAAAGATAAGAGTAGAGAACAATGAGCACATTGACCCCTGAGGCCAACATGAGAGACTTGTGCTCTGTAATGGCTGGACTAGGCCAACCATACTGTTCATTTTAGAGTTGGCAGTGTCCTTTCTTAATCACATGACAACTTGGTGTAAAATCGCCCATTTAGATAGAATCTTAGAACAGCTGACCATGATGAGTATGCATCATTCTTAATTTCTCAGAAGGATAACTTTCTTTTTATCCTTTTATTTTGAACTAGGCCAACCATCCTTTTTTTCTCTATTATGCATGTGTCAAGGAGAGTAGGTAAATCACCCTTTTCTCTACCATGTTATTGCTAGAAAGTAATGGTGTTTCTTTCTCAGTCTAACTGTGGTGGATTTAATTATGACGGGTAGTGTATGACTATGTCACTTGCTGGATCCGTGGAGGTTTACTGAATCGGGGGAATTGGGAAGAAAATGTATCATTCTCTATTTCATGGCATTACCTAGGTCATTTGGGGGAGAGAAATAGGAGAATATCTGAGAAGAGAGCACAACTAATTTCGTAATAACCAAGCAATGTCAATGGTAGCATTATGGGTTTGTGAATCTCCAAACTTTAGAGTGATACTAGTATAAAACGTTATAAAACAGACAAGTGACAATAGGATATTCATCACCTATGATTGAAAGGCATATGTTAACTTGGAAACCCCCCTCCCTAGGGAGGGGACTATTATGCTGAACTTTGAAGGCTGCTCCATTGGGAATCCAGGTCCATCATGTATCAGAGGCAACTGCGCAGATCACTCGATAGTATTGTCTATATATATTCAAGACCCATCAGGGCAAAATTTTTGTTAGATCAAAGATGTGTGCTTGTAGCAAGATTAAATGAGGCGATGCTACAGGGGTTTAGTGTGTATTGTAATAATTTTATATATATATATATATAATTGTGTGTGTGTGTGTGTGTGTGTGGTGGGGGGGAGGCCAAGGCCAAAAGGGCACAAAACCTGAACCATCACTTTATACAGGAAGTATACACAAGATTGGCAGTCTAACACACACAAAAAAACTCATGAGACTCTTTTTACTATCTACATAGCCCAACAGGAACACTCACGCATGAATGTATGGAATGATATGTTACTAAATTCAGGTACAACCGAAGGCCATAGTGATATCTTGGTTGCCAACCGGCTGATGTGGTCTTGGAGGCTTATCCATTTCATTAGATTGGGTAGGTTCTTGTCAAATGGGTTAAATACCTCAACTCTTCACTTGCCACGATTAGCCAATGACCTAAAAAATAGGCAAGCCAATTAAGGCAGAAGAAGGACTCCTTATTTTCTAGTATTCCCACGAGTGTGATCTGGGTGGAGGGTGATGTCCCATAGTTTTTTGTTTTCTATTGGATAAGCTGCACTCTTCTTCTTTTTTTCGACAGTTCCTTTTTTCTCATTTCCTAGTCCATGCCATTCTGATGAGCATGGATGTACATTATACATACTTTTTCTTGTTCTCTATTCTGAATAAATTTCACTATTCATCAAAAGAAAAAGGCTATCCATTATAAACTCCATGGTGTTCTTCAAGAAAATTATAGTCCCCCTTAAGCCGGCTGATGCATTGGAAAGGATTATGTCGTAGATTACTTGTTTAGGCTGATGAAGAAAGTCGTTAGTGAAGAAGAATAGTGACTCAAGATAGAAGTACATTTGTAAAGACGAGGATGATGCAAGCTTAATATAGGATGAATCGATGGTCACCAACTTCTTGTAACAACTGGTTTTTAGTGAAGATGAGACTGACCTATAAAACGGACATAGCATAACCTGAGCCTACACACTTCGCCATGAATTACATTAATTTGTACAGACTCCAAAAGCATATATTGATTTGAGATATCTCTTAACAAAGGATGATTGGAACATTTGCCGGTTAAAGAACATTGTTCCTAGGACAAAACAATATAATAACAAAAGCAAAATGCCTCATCCAAACTAGTTGGGGTCAGCAACACTTATCATATTCTTCCATCCCAATCACTCAAAAACCATATTTTCATTCAGAACACGACCATCCATATCCTAGTTGACTCCATTCAGGTTCCCTCTGGTCTTCCTTTTGCCTTCTTAAATCCTTCAATTTATACCCCCTCACACCTTCTCACATCTGCCTCCTTAGTCTTCGCTTTACATGCCCAAACCGCCTTAACCTACTTTCCTTTATCTTATCTCCTATTTCAGTAACATCTAGACACTCCCAGATATGTTCATTCCTTACTTTATATTTCCTAGTCCTACACATCCATCTCAACAACGCCCATCCTATGCATATGTTACTTCTTTGTTGCCCACCATTCTAATTTGTACATCATACGAGACCTAATGGCGAACTTGTAAAATTTTCCTTTTCGTTTGAGTGGAATACGTTTTTTTGATGAATAACCACAAGTATTTATATAAGAGATAAAAGAGAGATACAGAGCACTTACATCCATAGTGTTAAGGATCGGCTGATCCTAGTCTGGATCGGCCGGTCCAACTCGGGATCGGCCAAGAACAAGCGACAATCCGTAACCGATTCCAAAAAACTAAAGAAAATAAGTGACTCAGCCGAGTCTGTGATGGATCATCCGATCCGTCACGGAATCGGTGAGTCAGACCGGATGATCCAAAATGGTCATCTGGTCCAAAAACAAATTGGTTCAACCATCGGTCCACTTCTTTTTTTCTTTAAAACAAAAAAAAAAATTGAGAAGTTTCTAGAACGAGACTTCTTCTTTCTCCTTGGAAGAAATTTTACAGAGAGAACGTTTACAGAGTGACTCAGCCGAGTCTGTGATGGATCGTCCGATCCGTCACGGAATCGGTGAGTCAGACCGGACGATCCAAAATGGAACGTCTGGTCCAAAAACAAATTGGTTCAACCATCGGTCCACTTCTTTTTTTCTTTAAAACAAAAAAAAAAAAATGAGAAGTCTCTAGAACGAGACTTCTTCTTCTTTCTTCTTGGAAGAAATTTTACAGAGAGATCTCTCTCGCGACTGATCTGGAAGAAATTTTGAGAGAGAGCGAGAGACTTACCCAAGTTTGAGAGAGGCTCTTCTTCTTCTTCTTCTTCTTCTTCTTCTTCTTCTTCTTCCTCTTCCTCTTCCTCCTTCCTGTTTTAGAACCATTCGATCTTTTTTTTTCCCGATTCTGTTCGATAACTGGGTTGCTGTTTCTTGTTCCTTACGAAGCGGCTACATCAGTCGACTCGATCTACAACCTTCAAAGGCTGGAGCAACAAGAGGAGATTTAGAGAAAGTGAAAGTTTAATACGTTAGGGTTTCTCAAAGAAAACGATGCTTTCAAAGAGGGAGTGAAAAGACCAAAATGGACAAACCAACTTCCGCTCCTTTTTTTTTCTATTTTTTTAAACTATTTTTTTTGGATCGTTTGGGAGCGTCCGATCCAACTCGGTTTCGGACCGGGACGATCCTCGATCCGATACCGAGTTTAAACACTATGCTTATATCAAAAGGGAAAAGAGGTCAAAGTGCTCAAGATGAACACACGCGACCAGAACAACGAAAACATGAAAAGATAAAAAAAAAAATAATACTAATAATAATAAAAAAAAAAAGAAGGAAAAATGAAAAGATAAAAAAAATAATACTAATAATAATAAAAAAAAAAAAAAAACAAGAAGGAAAAAGGGAAAAAGAAAAACCATAAGAACCCATAGCGCCAAAACGCCATCACCCATCAACTCAATGGGGGGAGGACCCGCAAAAAACACCTCCCTCCCCACACCTACTCGAGCCAGACGATCTACCAAACTGTTCCCTGACCTCGGGGTATGTGCAAAAATGGCATCAATTAACATACCCAAGAATCTGGCCAGACAAACCAAATGGGTCCATCTCCATGGACACGAGAAAGGCCCCCGCATCCAAAAGATGACAGACGCAAAATCCCCCTCAATAGTCACCTGACCCTTAAACCTGACAGAAGAGCCAGTAGCCCAGCCCTCGTAGAATCCCCAATGCCAATCGGACCAAAGAATACTTGAGAGATATGACCAAGATGGTCACGAAAAACTCCTCCAATGCCAGAAGGGCCCGGGTTACCAACAAATGAACCATCAAAGCTAACCTTAATGATACCAATACTCGAAGCCCTCCACTCAGCCAAGACCTCAGTCATCCGAGGGGATGACTGTGCAATCTCAACCCAGCTAGCAGAAATGTCAGTCCTAGAGATCCCTCTGAAGGATGGAAGGACCACCATCCACGAGCCCACCATGCTGCAAATGGTCTCAATAAGAGAAGTAGTGGATCCGCACCTATCCTCAAAAATCCTGGCATTCCGCTCCCCCCACAGAACCCAATGAGTAGCCATCCGACCCTGTGATACATGAGCTTGCCCCTTTTTCCCAAGCCTGGGAAACACCATTGGCAAAGCAGATCCCTAATATCCCGAGGCATAACCCAACACACGCCAACCTGACGAAAAAAGAATGACCAAATCTCCCTGGCCACAAAACAATGAACGAAAAGATGGTCAACCGACTCTTCCCACTCTATGCACGTAAAGCACACGTGGGGATAACGCACACTCAGGCCACTTCCTTTGCAACCAATTGCTGGTGTTGATTTTATGAAGAAAAGCAGACCACGTGATCGCTGGAACACAATCAAGAAGCGCCTCTCTTTGTGCAACATCCTCATCAATACCCCCTCCTTATGGATAACTGATTTTATCCAAGAAATGGATGACTCATGGCCCACTATGACATTCATTCAAGTCTATGCAACTAATGACACTAGCTGTCAAGGACGCTTCTCAAACTCACAAATGGTTGCTGAAAATCAAGGAGAGGTTCCAAGACTATAAAGCAATCCCTTTATCCAGCTAGAACGATATCAAGATGCGTTGCAAAAGCCACAAGGAAAATCATGATGACTGGTGAGTAGGTAACTAGAGTTAGGGTTTTCCTTGTAATTGTTTTTTCATTTATTAAGTATACAACTCTAATGCACGCCAACTTCCAGTATAATGGTGGTTCATGTAGGGGTGAAATACTTCAACCTTTCCGATCCAACCTTGGTGATTCATGTGCTCTCACAGACAATCTCTTTCTCAACTTGCAAGAGAAACTGTAGCATGTTTGTATTTATACAAAATCTCGAAATTAGCTTGCCTATGCAAAGTTACAAAAGAATCTTCTGCCAATACAACATGAAGCCACAACAGAAACAGATTGAGAATAAGGTCAAGTAATAAGGACGTTGATCCTTGGGACATAATTAGAATTGCTAAGGACAAGGATTAAAACGAGCCTCTTCATCAGTGCATTAAGGTTTCGTCCTTGGACGGCAAGCAAGGCAACCCCAATTCCAAAATAGCCAGCACTCCTGGAAACCTTGGGATTGACATGGACAAGGTGCAATATACCAAAGTGAGACTGAGATATACAGTTGAGGATCCGCTCAAGCGGGAAATGAGGAGTGAGGACACATACCATACAGACAGGATATGATGCAATCACCAGTTCTCAGGGAGGAGGACAAAGTGGTGACAACATTTTAGGCTTAGGCGATGGCCCTTTAGCTCATTCACTATGGAGGTAAGCTTTGAGTATGCCACAAGACACTAAACATGACCATCCATCATGTCCCTTAGATCTGACTCAGCATTTCACATGTCGTAGAGACAAGGGTGAGATCGGAGCACAGGAGGGCATCTATTGCCCCAATAGTTTTGAGTCAATGAATGGCAGCCATGACCAGAAGCCTACTCTACCACACCTGATGGCTATAGTTACGGGTTCTACGACTTCCAATCCCAAAAATCATAAAGTAGAGATTAATACATGATTGGTTATGAACAGGAAAGTAACAGATATGGATATGGACATGGATATGGTCAAAATCAGAATTCCTTGGCATGGTTCCCGTGATGCCCAGTCCCAACATCATCCTATGGTTACGAAGATCCATATGCATCTGGTATGGTCAACTGATTTATTAGCACCCAAAGTATCCGTGTCTCCATATGCTTGCCTGCCTCAATAATGACGATTACAGAAAGCCATTAATGAATATATTTATATATATTATTAAACCATGAGAGGACCAGTACTATGTCTAATTGGAGAAATGGTATCTTCGTCACCTCAATTGGGATAGATACAGCAGCTTTGAACCGCACAGGAACTCCATGTGGTTATAAGCTAAATGATTGCATTGTTTATTCATGTATTTTTTTTTATCAGTAACGTAACTATTCATTAAAGATATCAGTATGACTAAATGTACAAGTAAAGAGCACATCGCCCTACAGAACCTAAACCTGGCTAGGACAGCATATCCCAGTCCAGACCCCATTTACAAACAAAATCAGTATAATAAACCCCTGAAAATTCAATGTACATGGAAGACCAAAAAAACAACAGTGATAATACTTTATCTATGATCTTATGAGTATCTATCTCCTCCTCCTTGAAGATCCTTCGATTTCTTTCGTTCCACACCGTCCAAGC
>JAUPMG010081204.1:0-12848 GCA_031762675.1 Pachysandra terminalis | reverse complement strand
CTCAATTCTCCAATCAATAAATAGAAAGAGAATATCTTTATGATTCTAGTAACATAATCTTGAAGGATATGACAACTAGTAAAACATTAGCATAAAATAAGAAAACCAATTTACTAAAGGAAATTCTACAACCATAAAATAGAAGGAGAATTTCATAGTATATTTTTATTTGCCAATAATGCCAATATAATCACGTGCTTTCTAACAAGAATCATAGCGGCCAACAATTCTGGAACCCAATTATATATAGACAAGATGGAAAAGAGATTGACTTCATGGAAGATGAGTTATTTGTCGTTGGGAGGTCGTATCACGTGTAGACTTTGATATGCCTTGCTGTAAGGGGATATTTGTAAACATCTCTCTGGACATACATCCGATTGACATATGTCCTGATTAGGAGATGATATTTTGGATGTTTTTCCCTATAAATAGCAAAGCATTCCCTCGAATCTCATAGAACGAATCCTCTGGGAAAACAATGAACATGATCCAATCCTCTTAAACGTACATACATGAAAGAGACAAAAGTGATAACTTATCTGATCATTTGAGAGACTTATAAGAGAGACTTCAAATCCCTTGAATTCTAAGGTTCCTTGCTCTGTGGTGTGCATTCTTGTTGGCATACCCAATATCTCAATATCTTCTCTCTTTCCTCCTCTCTTTGTCTTATCCACATGTCACATTTGAACAGAAACACTCTTGGTAGAATGGCTACGTGACAATTTAGGCTATCTTGAGACAAAATCTTCAGACTTTATCTTTGTTGATACATTTGTATTGATGAATGCTAAGTTTATCAATCAAAGATATTCGAATTCTTATCTATTACAAATTCTGCATCACCAGTACTATCAAGTCTGATCTGGTTTCTAAACGATCCCATCTAAAACATATTCCATCTGCAAGTACAAGGAAATAGACTACTGAAATTGAAGTTAGTCATGTGTATGATATCAAGGTAAGAGGTTCATTAATGCTATTGAACTTTGCATCACCATAAAAATTTGATCGAATGCAGCATTTAATAATTCTTGTTCTTTCATTTGTAGAATGGAAATGCGTTTTACATCAATACATTAGATGATCATAATTCACTAATCAATGTTATATTATATTGTTACACAGATCCATACTGGAGATGCAACCTGCAATTTGTAACCGCACATTTTATAACTCTTGCAAGCACAGTAACTGCGGTTTTACATTAGTTGGAAGCAAGAAACTATAGATATTCCGGCAGCCACGCTTCCTACGCTGAAGAATAATGTAGCAGTACCACTAGTCTATGGTCTGAGTGATGGAAGACGTAATTTACATTGCTCATATTATCTTCCGCTGGCCACCTTAATAGAGACCTGTTCAAGAAAATTGGATCAGAAGTTTGATCAGCCAAAGGCTCAGGTGATTTGAATTGGCTGAGTTGTGTTGAGAGTACATCTATCCAATACAATTTACTGTACAAATTGTAGAGATTATTTTATTATTATTTTGGTGACGTGGGATCCCGACCCACTTAGTGGGGACTGTAAACCCCGGATACATGACCCCGACCACAAGCACCATATATCAGGTAAGCTCGGGGACTCAAACCTAGGACCTACAGTTCCTAAGCTAGAGAGCCTGCCAGTTGAGCTAACCCGAGTGGGTTAATTGTAGAGATTATACTAAATAAGATAAGTCAAATTTGAGATTTAGAATTATGACGGAGTTGAAGCTTTGAGGACTAGTAATGGAGTTTACCAGATATCATCTTGCAAGGATTGGAACACCACAAGCAGCGGAAGCATGTTTCCCTTCTCTGTATACAAGGTTTCCTCTAACAAAAGTTGCTAAAACATTTCCGGACAGTCTTCTTCCCATGTAGGCTGAGATAGTCTATAGCAAGAATACGAAAAACAAAGCATCAAGAATTCAGATTTTTATATGTCGTTTACTTCTCTACTTTTATCAAGTCTTGGTATTACTTTTGAGAGATGTTGCACTGGGGAGAATATTGGGAGGTCATTAACATATAATGTTGAAAGTTTTAACTTACAGGTTGGGGCCATGGCTTAATTCAAATCTTAGTAGATATTAAGTGAAATCATCTCAAAATGATTTTATTTACTGTAATTAAATGAAAGAAAGTATCAAATTACCAGAAAAAAGTAATTTTTTTACTAAATGAAGAAGAAGGTTAAATAAAATTTGGAAAGATAAGAGTCTAGAGGAAAACCATACAGGATGCCTATGGTATGTAGGATAGTTAGCATCCAGATCAAACTCAGCATCAGGATCCCATACAACAATATCTGCATGGTTTCCACTTGCAATAGCTCCCTGCATTATAGATCCGTTTTACTGTAGTTAGAAATATTGGGACATTTAAAAACATATAATCTATAGGAAGTCATATGAACAAACTCATATGTCTGACACACATCAGTGAGCTTCACATGAAGTTTTGGTCTACAATCTTGTGGACCCCATCACATTGGTTCGATGATAAAAAGAAGTTGCAATGTTAAAACATAAATTTTAAAAGAGTTGAAATATGTTGATAACATATTAGACAACCTTTTAGCTGCATAAATTTCAGAATTAATCAGAAGATGAAATGGATATCATATATCTAGGTATAGCAATGCACTTTAAACATGTACCAGCTTTAAGAGGATGGAATTTGGAACTTCTCATGGCCTCTTGAGCTAAAAGGAAGTTGGAATTGGGGCCTCAATTCCAATTTTTCCATCTGGGAGTGCATTAAGAAATTAGAATTCAAATTCTACATGAATTCCACAGAATTCCTTTGAAGGCTATTTTTGAAGTTGTCGAATTCATTGGGTGAAGGCTGTTAATTGCAATTCTCTACCCCTGAATTTCAATTGGAGGTGGCAATGGGTCGGATCAGGTCAGGTTCGGATTAAGATATAGTCAGCTCGAGCCCGTCCAATTAATAAGTGTCACTCGGATTTGGGCAGGTCAGTGGGTTTATAACCTAAACCCGCCAACCCAACCCAACCCAACACATTTATTATTCAGGTGGGTTTGGGTTGAACTAATTAAGAAAAATTGATTTTTATCAACTCAAACCTGCTAAAATACCGGGCCAGCTTGGGCAGGTTGGCGGGTTGTTTCAGATTTTGCTAGAAATAGAAAGGGGTTGGGGTCAGGGACGGGTCAAGTCCGGTATTATTTGACGGGTTTATAGTGTACAACTTGTCAACCCAATCCAACCCGTTTATTATTTGTGCAGGTTTGGGGTTTATTGGTGGGTCGAGTCAGATTTTACCACCTCTAAATCTTTAACCCAATAATAAAAAATAAACCATTCTCTTCTTCCTTATCCCTATTTCTCATAAGATCATCAAGAAACAAAAATCCAAATTCAAATTCTTCTTTGACATTCAATCACAAGTATCTCAATTCAACTCAATTTCCATTCTCAATGAATCAGAACACCAATTCCAATTCTGTGAAACAATCGGACCCTAATAGGAAAAAAGAAATAACACAATTGAAAATAGTACCTTAAAGTCTTGGCCTGCAAGTTTAGCAGGCCTCTCGCTCCACCATGAAGCTAACTGATTCAAAGTGATTCCATATTTTTGCCCATAAGACCATGTTACAGGAAGAACAAACTGCAGAAACTCATAGAGGATGCCAGTTAGTCTTCATACGAATTCTATAAACAGTTCAACAAGCTAGGTAATCTTCAAAGGAGTGTTATATCATATGCATATTCATGTGAAGTTCTGTCTTAGTAATTTGTTCATATGGAATCCTATTTCATATAAAAGAAATTTACGAAAGCCCAAAAGTAACATTTTTCAACTTGAAGTCGTGAAATAAAAGCTCACCAACCTGCAAAGATGATATGCCACCCCATGCCTTTAAGAAGTTACCTTCTTCAAAGAGTTTAAGCTCTGGGACTGATGGTGAATGATCAGAACTCAACATGTCAATATGCGCTCCCTGAAATGAAAATTTATCTCAAGTAATTCCAAAAAGTCATAGAAAAGAGAAGACAAATAAAAAAAAAACAAAATTATGTAACATCAAGGTGCATCATAGATTCAAAATACCATCAAGGCCTCCCATAATTTTTCTCTATTTGTTGCATCACGAATGGGTGGAGCACACTTAAACCGGGTATCCCCATCCCGGATCTCTTCAGCTGAAAATGCCAAATAATGAGGACAAGTCTCAACAGTTATACTGTCACCACTACTCTTTGCTCCCTGTAAATGACAGCAGCATTCTAAATAAATCTTCATCAAAAGAAAGTAAAAGTTTAAGGTGGCTTATAAGACTGAAACAAGTAAGCCCATAAGTAGTCATTGCAAATTAATTGTGACGGTATATGTTTCTGAAAATATCAGTGGTAAAAGCAGAATTTCAACATAATCCTGTTTAATTTAAATGTACATATTTTGAATTGGAGCTACACAATCTAATCAGGTAACTAAAAGAGTGCAATTATGGATTTAGAAAAAATATAATTCAATTGTTCTTAAATGCAAAAGAAAACAATTATTAACTGTATGCTTGATAAGTATGACAATTTAAGATATGTATGAAAGCACACACAGACATCTATGTTTGATTTTATATCAATGTTGTTTAAATTCAGAATAAAGATATTTTTCCACAAGTTAGCAGATTAACCTTTTAGTTTCTACAGTTTCTCCTACTTTTTAGTGTTTAGACCAGTGTTTTCAAAGACGTTTGAGACGTATGCCTCGAGACGCGCCTCAAGGTGAGGCATTACAAAAACACCTCGAGGTGTAACCTTGAGGCACAACTTGCTCATGAGGCGTAAAAAAAAGTGTACGCCTCACATGAGGCGTGTGTGAGGCTTTCGCCTCAAGACATAAGGCATAAGTTTCACTAGCTAGGTTGAAAAAGTTCTCAGTTTTAAGAAAATTGATTTAATACTCATTTTTTTAAGGAACATCGGGGTTTTAACTACAAACTGACATGATCTAACCTTTTTAAGTATTACTCATTTTTTTTAATAAAATAATACTCATTTTGTTTTAGTTCTTAATTTTGTCACTTTTTATTTGATTTTTTTTGTACTTGTATATAAATATCTTATAGTTTATAATATGTTTATCTACAAATGGTGTGCTCGTGAGGCTTACACCTCAAGCCTCGAGGCTTACGCCACACGCTTTGGGCAAGTGAAACGCCTCGTCTCACGCCTTAGTGTTTCAAAACAGTGGACTTTAGACTTTATTTTCTGGATTCATCACATTGGGTACCAGAAATTCTCCGTTACAGGGGATGCATCGCTTCCTGAAGCATCGTGAGAATAAACACCAGAAAGAGTACCATAATTAATCACTAAGCCATGGGTTACTTTCTCAAATCCAAGAATAACAATTGTCCAACAAGTTGGGGTGGGCAGTTAGTTTCTTAAATCTTGATCCAAAAAATAGTTTCCAAGGACAAAATAATGGTATTCCCCTTTTTTTGTTCTGGTTTTTGAATTAAAAGCTGGTTTCTCAGCTCTCTTGGGTTGTAAAAGTTTAGTACAAGACTTATTTTGAATTAGTATACAGAAGCGAAGAAATGAATTAGAGATAGATTTTGATCCCAAATATGTTTCAAATTACGGGGAGGAAAATGTGAAATCCATTTAAGAGCTACCCCTCTTGAGATGGAAAGTATGTTTTTGCCTACGGAACATGGGTCTCTATGAAGATATAAACTACAGATATATCCTTAGAACAGGAAAACTAAAGAATACCTTGATAAGATCTAACGAGGATCTTGCATCAGACAAATGAACAATGTGAAGATGAGCTCCTTCGGCAGATCCACCAGCCCTAGTGTCTTTTGTTACCGTTAGCAGATCTCTAATGGCTGCTTCCTCCCTTTGTTGAAAAAGAAATTAATTTTAAGAGATCAAAAATGATGTTTAAATACAAGATTAGAGTTCATGCCAATCACATGAATGTGATTTCCTCCCTTTAGATATGCCGTAATGATTTCTCACTCTCATAATTCTTAGGAAGTTGCATATAGAACTTCAAGTTTAATCCATCAGATTCCTCATATTAGATAGGCATTCTTTAAGCAGATTTTCAAAGTTGCGTTTTACTCATAAACAGATAAGATTATCCCTCAAAACACAAATAAAGTTCTGAATTAATTACAATTTTGAAGCACTGCTATAGAAATGTCTCCAAGGACTATATGTTTCTTTGGGTGCTTGCGCTGATGTAGTCTAAGTCAGTATAACTAGAAAGCTCTAAGAATTTCAGTTTCAGAGGAATCTCAGAATCAGCATATTGCAATAATTTAAATCAAAATTATAGTTAAACGAATGAAATTACAGACACCTTTCAACTGTCAGTATCTTGCAATCACGATTCATGAATGTTGCTCCCATGTTGAGAAATATGGAAGACAAGCATCCTTATGACTTGGTCAAGAATATTTAGGCTTGATCGAGAATATTTAGGCACTCCACGAACTATGGAAAGCATACATTCATTGGCTCTAAATCATATAAGCCTGACAGTTTACGCAGTTCTTGACAAAGGTGCTTTTGATCTTAAGGATTTCTTACCATGAAGGAGGCCTAGTCTTAAGATATGTTGAATAGGATCGAGCATCGTCAATATCATCCTTCAGTTCAGAGTAGCTTTCCGAATCTGGTTGAATCTCAGCATGTACAAGGATAGGTCTTTTGTACTTTGCTAGTATATGCAGTCCCTCCTACATAATAAAAATTAAATACCATTAAAAGGATCAAACTGACATCAGCTTTGCTAATAATAAGCCTCAATGCAGTGAAAGACATTCCACTATCCAATTGTGAAATTTGTAAGCGTAATGAGGTAAGATCTGAAAATGCAGGCATGGGCATATGCTTTGCAGAAACCAATCCACAAAAGCATCCATTCATGCATGAATGAATATGTTAATGAAAAAAATTAAATAATAAATAATAAAAGAGGAAAGAAAGAAAAGAAAAGAAAAGAAAAAACCTTGGGACATGCAGTAACTTACTAATTAACAAGTTACTATCAATATAATTTATATTACTTAACTAAGAAGGGCATTTTTCTCATCTGGACATCTTAAAATAAATGAAAATGCTGTCAAGGATAAACAGACCTTGATGTGGCTGGAATTTGTCATTGGAAAGTCATTTATCCCTGAAGGGCACATAAAAGACTACAGGAAGGAAACAGGAAAAAGAAGTGTCAGAAGATACAGAAATCTCCAATAATTGGAGGAAAAAATATCTTAATAGATTGAGATGAAAATGAATAAAACATTTAAAAATGTAAAAAAAAAAAAACTTAAGATATGATGAGTAAAATAAGTTATGGCTGCAGTTGTGTGGGAAATAATTGAAGATTGGAGTTCTTCCACCCCCTTTGTCCCCCCAGCCCCATCCAAACCTTAGGGTTGACCATATCAATCAGCTCAAGTTCTGTTCAGGTCCAGGTCAAGGGTACACCAGCATATACATAACAAAGATCATTACAAAAGAATCGACCAAAAAAGACTGATCAAATGGTTATTTATTATATGCATGCTAATAGTAATACATATGCCCCGTATATGTCTGCCATCTAGGTAGACGTAAGGTATAGTCAGAGACTGTTCTATCCAACATGTTGGTATTGCAGGAATAACAATGTAGGGTTACAACTCAAAATAATATTTTGATAATCGTCCTCACATGGTTACCTTCAAACCAAGAACACCTGCATTTAGAAGACCCTCCAGGGCACTTGTATTGAATGCATTGTCAGGAACTAGACCTCCCCAGAAACCTGTTCACAAGAAAATGAATCATTCCCGTTACTATTATCAGCTTTCTGCGGTATAGTTCCAAGAGCATACCAACATCAACATAGAGTTTCTCTTCAGCAGCATCGACCTGTTATACAGATGTGTGAATCAAACTAATAATAATACAAAGAATAGCCCAATAAACACGAGTATAATCATAAAGAATAAATGTTATACCACTACATAATATCTAAAGCAGTCCCACCACAAAGGTTAGCAAAATCAGAACTTAAAAAGGATGCTTCCATTGTGTATGATGGCTTACTAAACAAAAACATTTCTAGCATGGCTGACAACAACATGAAGAATTGCCAGCCCAACCAAGTATCCATACCTTGAGCCTTAGAGTTTCTTCAGAGACTGTTGAGGGGAAACTATTAAGAGGCATGTCAACCAACATTGTTATACCACCTGTAAAATCATAATTGACGCCAAATGATTAGTGGATCGTGCATATTGACTTTAGCAAAACCTTTTCAGTACAAGAATATTTAAAAGTTACAGCAATAAACCAAAAGAAAGAAAGAAAGGGTGTTAATGTCCAAGTAATAAATTGCATCTGGACTTAAATTACAATTTATACAATGTAAAAAATTTACAAAAAGCATCAACTGTGACTGATTTTCCAAGCTATGTAAACTTCTTTTCTTCTCCTGAAGAAGCTAACTAAATAATGAACTACATATTACATATCCTAATTGTGAGCACAGGTAGAAAGAATATAAATAAATATATTGTACCAGCAGCTGCTGCTTTAGTCCCTGAAGAAAATCCTTCCCATTCTGTCCTTCCAGGCTCGTCAAGATGTGCATGCCTGCCATGGATTAGTAATTATAATAAAAAATGCATTTTAGTGCGAACATACTTTTATCTATAAATACAATAATTAATGTCCAGCAATTTAAATTGCTTATCGTAGAACATAAAGAAAGCATATCGCTTTATCCAAACACAGCAACTCAAAGAAATGAAACTATCCTGTTCATGTCCATCAATTTGAAGAAATTAATTACAAACAAACTGTTATTTAGAAGCACAAAGATTGATGTTGATTGATCTAATTCTAAGAACAGAAACCATACAAATGAAAAGTCTCGTGATTGTTTTTTTTATCTTTGTCTTCATACATAAATAAGTCTTATGCTCTCTTGTTCTGCTATGTTGTTATATCATGGATATATTTCCTTTAGTTTGTTTCTTCAAATTCATTCAAGATGTGGTAAATTGTGCATGTGAGAGCTTCAATCTTGTTAAATTGCTTTTCTTTTTCTTTTTTATTGTTGTTGATTTGTGTCTTCTTCAATTATAAGTTTCCTTATGGGGGGAATGTTAACATTGTAAACGAAACCGTATAAATAAAGTGCATCACTAGGTGGACGTAGGACTTGAAGAAAACCAATGTAAAAGCATCAAATTTAAATTCACATCCAAATGGTACCATATAGGGAAAAATGGTCAAGGAGAGAGTTTCTACGTCTTACACATCAATCAAGCCAGGCATGACAACAGCCTCTCCATAATCAACCACTTGCCCCCTCTTCATTTTTCCATGCCAATCATCTTCTTTAAGCACAGAGACAATGTTCCCTCCCTTTACCTCAACTGCTTATTTTCACAAAGTAAATATTTAGCTTAAAGGAGAGATAAAACATTGAATTCATATGTGCAGACCGGCCTAAAGATTTATAGTTGCTCATACATAAAGCTAATCTACTTATACCGAATTCCGTATTTAATTACCATGGAGATTTCTTAAAAAAATAAGAAGCAATTACCAATCAGAACCCTTTACAAGAGTTTCCAAAGAGTTTCATTTCCTTAAGAGGAACTTGAGAAATAATATATCTCTTGTTCAACAAACCTGCACCAGAAATGACTCCTTTTGGTGTTACAATGCGCTTGCTAGCTATCCAGTAATGATTGTAAGGAAGAAGGCTGCACTCACTGTTTGACAGCTGCAGCATAAAGATGAACTCATTAAGAAAAAATTCAAATAGCAAGCCGAAGAAATAAATAACAAAAGAAAAGAACTATTGCATGAAAACATATTGAAACATAATTACAGAAATCAATTTAGTTATAATAATGTGGAGAAACGATAACGTAGCAAAAAATTAGAACCAAATGAGTACTAGTAAGAAGGGTTGTTGTAAGACATCCAAAACCATTAAATAAATAGTTCCACCGTTTGTCTAACAATGCAAACATAAGTAGATTCTCTGTTCTTTTAGGGCTAATGAGTACACAACTTAAATCAAATTGACTTTGTGCTCACAGTGTGTGTTAGTCGTATGCAACACAAGCCGAAGAAATAAAATGACAAAAGAAAAGAACTATTGCATGAATACATAATGAAACATAATTTGATAAATCCATTTAATTATAATATGTGGAGAAATAATAACATAGAAAAAATTAGAACCAAACGAGTACTAGTGAAGGAAGTTGTTGTAAGACATCCAAAACCATAAAAAAAATATTTCCACCGTTTGTCTAAAACAATGCAAACATAAGTAGATCATCTGCTCTTTTAGGGCTAATGAGTACACAAACTTGAATCAAATTAATTTTGCACTCGCGGTGTGTGTTAGTTTTATGCAACTTGGTATACAAAACACACACACACATGTTTACCATTACACATAAAAGTGCAAAAGCACATAGTTAATGGCATTCAACACTTCAAAACATGCACGCTAATACAAAGACAAGTTCACATGCTATTGATAGCAATTTCAATTTTTAATTTCATCCAATCTATCAAGGTGCATTAAATATTCTTATTAATGAGAATTCCTATTCTTGTAGCTGTCAAAAAAAAAAAATTAAATTGAATTTAATCAAAATTTAAGAGTAAAATATCTGAAATCTGAGGACAACCCAATCTATGCATAAGTTCAATGGACTTATTGAAGGAGGGAAATAAGTACTTATCATTGATTAAATTGCAATCAACAACATAAATAAAAAGAAAAAGAGAGAAAGAACACAAATAAACATGGAAGAACTGAAAACAAAACTATGGTGATAATATAATCCATAAGCTGGAAATATTACAAAACTATATGAACAACGTCGTTACATGTATACATAAAGGTTCAAATCCGAGAGGCAATGCAATATAAAGAGAACCAAACCTTGGAAGGGGATTTGATGTACAAGAGTAGAAAAGATGCCACCAGCGATAGCAGAGGAAAAAGCTTCCATTTCAACCATTCCATCTCTGCGTCTGCTCCTGTTCTATCGCATATCTAGTATCTACTGCGGATTTCCCTTATATAAACCAATAAGACTGGAATGACAGGAATCCGGCAATTGTTTTTTTTTTTTCTAGAAAAAAAAAAACACTTTTGGCATTTCGATTCGCTAGGTCCAGCTCATATTTTCACAATCATTTATTTCTTTATTATTATTATTTTTATTATTTTCCTGTATTTATTTTGTTTTCCTAGAAAAAAACGATCAATTTTTTAAGATTCTTTAGTATTATTTTTTTAATGGTACTGGTGGGGTGGTGGTGGTGGTGGTAAGAGTAGGGGTTAGTAAAAATGGGGTTAAAAGGGTAAATTCACATGTTTTTGATATTGTCTATGAACGTTACTGACAAAGATTGTAAGTGACTTTTCAGAAACCTCAAGGGGGTGTTTCTGCCTTTGTCATAAACCTGAGGGCATGTAAGTGGAGTTAACCCTACCAAATAACCTCGCATAAAGTAGGGGTAATATCTATAAACAAAATTTTAAAGTTTGCACAAATTACGAGGATGGTCTTCACGTTATATATAGTATAAATATATTATTATATATTCTTTTATATTCTTTTAGAGTAATTTACACTGACCTTCACGTTTGCTTGAACCACATAGACTTTCCTTCGACTTTGAAAAACCCCACCTACCCCCTTAGACCTTTGCTACCATTAACCCATTTAACTGTTGAAATAAAAAATACCAAATATGCCCTTTTAAAAAAACTTCAATTCAAATTAGTTAACTCCATTGTTTCGTAATGGTGTCCGGTAACGTCGTGATTTGGAAAATCCCTTGAAGACTAAGGTTATTGAAGAGTTTCTGAGTCTCCAAACCCTTCAAGAACTCATCATTGACTACCTCATCGATATGATGGGTAATTAACCGACTTCTGTCACCGTCCCAATTGAAGAACTAAAACATTTCTTATCTTTGACAGTCATTGACGATTAAGTTTAAGGCACCGCTCGTTTACATTGAATGGTGCTTGCAAATCTTCAGGTTTTGGAATTTTATCTTCTACTTCTCTTTGCTCGAAAGATCCTCTTTAGTGGCAGAAGTCGGTTGGATTGGAGCCTTTGGAGGTGTTGCTTGTTATTTTAAATTTTAAATTCAAACTTATCTTCTTATTTGATAAGGATCAATCTTCTTATTTGATAAGGATCATGATAAGTCATTCAGTTATGGATTTATATTTAAATTCAAATGTTCCTGATTTTTCTCAACTAACTCCATCATCCTTATCTGGTAATTGCCATATGAGATCTCATAAGATACACCTTTGATGGAGAGGTGCGTCTATAAATATGGGGTAAATGGCAGATAGAGTCCCCGACTTCAGAACTGCAACATTCTTTCCTGCTCCATTGACGATGCAGTGCTAGAGGTCGGAAGACTTCGTCTGATTAAAACTTGCAATTTTTCAGATAAAAGATCGGTATTCATCTCTCAATATATTGGCTATGGCTGGAGGTTAGTAGATTCTTTTTCGGCATATCATTATTTATGCTATTCGGATTTTTGCATAAATATTTAGTTCAAAATTCTAACAGTTGGTATTAGAGCAAGTTTTTGCCTCTATTTAGCCAGTTTTTTTTTATTTTTTATTAAATCCTTTGTTTGTGATTTGCTAAAATTCTTTTGTCTTGGCCATGGAGAAAATTGTCTCTGTTTTTGGAACTCACGGAGAAGAAGATGAGCTTGAAGGCTTAGTCATAAAAAAAAAAACTAGCTTGTAGGTGTTGGAACGCGCCCAGGCCGTGGGCCAGAAGCATCCAGGCGAGGCCCAGCGAGCCCA
>JAUPMG010081172.1:0-12849 GCA_031762675.1 Pachysandra terminalis | reverse complement strand
TTATTATATAATTATTATTATAATATTTTATCTCATAATAATATGCTAAATAAATATTTAACATAGCATAAATATGATTTATATTAGAAGGGTATAATAGGAAATCGTGCTCAGGATTCTTATGACTTTCTCGCAAACCAAACACATTTTGCAGGATTTTCATTCAGAATCATTTAATTTTCCTGCAACAACTAAACAGTAACAAGAAACTTATTTTCACTTTCTTTTCACATTACTTTCTCTTTCTTTTTATTTTCTTTTTCCTTTGACACACTTTGACGCTAACCAAATGCAGCCTTGGTGTTTACAAGTTTGCCATCAAAAGCCAAAACTCATTCTTAAAATCAGTAATCATGTTTGGACCTGATTCTGAGGTCATGTGTATTTTTCAAAACTCATTCTGAAAAACTCATTCCAAGACTTTCTAACCAAACGTCCAATTTTCTATCAAAACTCATTCCAAGCCCGGGAGTGAGTTCCGAAAATGGGATCCAACGACACCTTAACGTTTAAAAAAGTTCATTGTCCCGCCACTATCTCTAAATGGGTCCCAAAATTGTGCCACGTGGAAGAACCTCATTACATGGATCAACAACTGGAGAGACCGGTCTAAAGAAATCCTATTACAAGTTGTTAAAACATATAACCTATTGTTATTGTTTTTAACAATTTCTGAACAAATTAAGTAAGCAACCAAGTCCCCTCAGTACCACAGCAAACTCGGGCAATACTCAACTGCCATTGTATATAACATCTCATTATCCCAAAATTTGTTATATTATAACACAAGTTGCATTAGATTAACACAAGTTGTTATTTATTATAACAATTTTTGAACCAATTATAAACGAAGCTCTTTCGTACGTTAATGGAGTCTTCGGAGTCTTATCGAAAAGAAAATGAGAAAGAAGACAACAATGCTTGTCTATACGTTAATGGAGTTTTTTTTTTTTTTTTTGGTAAAAGGGAAAGTGTTTGGCAGGAGTATGAATTTTGTAAACGTTAAAGGGGCTAACGTCTATTTTTTTCAATGTTTGCCCATTTTCTTAATTGTGGGGTCGACAAACAGGTGTCACCATTTGGTACTGTTAGTAGGAGTTTGTTAACAAAAGATCCGGCGGTTAGTAGGAGTTTGTTAACAAAAGATCCGGCTCCACTCTGCTTCACCACAAAACATGCAGTTTTCATTAACAGATTCTGCAAGGATGGTCTCTACTGAACCAAACTAGGGGTAGCAATGGGCCGGGTGACCCGATCAGCCCAGCTCTATGTTTAGGCGGGTTTAGGTAAGGGTTTGTAGCTCGTAGGGCCGGATTGGGCCAGGTCTAGCTGAAATTTAAGGTTCGATTATTTTTTGGGTCGGGCTTAGGTTTATGCTAGAGTAGTCCGGCTCGGCTTGACCCAAAAATGTGAACACTTAATAATATTAATATTTCACTTAAATTCAATAATAATCGTTGTTGTAGCTAAGTGGTATGAGTTTTATGTTTAATACCAAAAAAAAAAAAAAAAGGTACGAGTTATGTTATGGCTATTGAGACCTGAGTATGAATTTCAGCAACCAAAAACTAAGGAATAGTTTTGCATAAAAACCCAACTCACACAATGGGCAGGCTCGGGATTGGCAATTGACAGTACGAGCGGGCTTTGCCAAACATTATTAAGCCCAAAGCTTGGGCCGGGCCGGGATTGGGCCAACATTATTATACTTATTTAGAGTATGGTCTCAGCCCGAGCCTAGCCCATTGTCACCCCTAAATCAAACGAATTGGAAATCGATTTGCTCAACCCGAAAACCGAACCAGATTGAAAAGAAAGCCCTACATCCAAATCAACCAACAGAAATTGCAATTCCAGTTTGGTTTTTGGGTTGGCACTTTAGTTTTATAAAAATAATAATAATAATAAATTTATTATTATTATTAGTATTATTATTATTTTTATAAAACTAAAGTGCCAACCCGATCTAACCCAAACAAAACCACACTGGAATTGCAATTTCTGTTGGTTGGTTTGGATGTAGGGCTTTCTTTTCAATCTGGTTCGGTTTTCGGGTTGAGCAAATCATTGTGACCTCCTTTATACTTGTATAGTTTAGTATGACTTCACTAGGCTGTTTCAACCCAATTCGATCATTGGTTCCTTGTATCCATAGGTTTATTGTTTTGATCCGCTAGTTTGATAACGTCTCTGCACCTCTCACCTTCATCGAGCAACTCTCTCGCACACAAGGTTCTTGATCCACGGTCGTTGAGCAAATCCAGACGTGACTCATCGATCATCTCTCGACAACATGTTCGAACTAGAATCGTGCACCCATTATAGCATCATGTCCCACAGCCAGACATATCAGGTCCACAGGGATTTTTACCTTCTATTTTATTTTATTAATTTGTTTTGATTTTCTTGGTCATTCAATGATCAATTCTAATGTAATCCCAGTGCTTCACGTTTGTTAATTAAATTTTGAAGTTTGAAACCCATTGCAAAGACAAATCCAAAACCTCTAACAATCACCTGAACCGACTTATTAAGCTCAATTATCCAATGATTAACCAACTATTGTCTCATGTTGTAAAATAGGGGAATGGCCCTCAAGATCTACGGCTGATTGCATGTGCACCGATCATCAACTAGACCTTGCAACAAAATAAGTTGACTTTTGATAGAAAACCCACAAAACGCGGCCTACTCCTGCTCTCTCATCTATGGACTCGACCGGCCGGTCCAGTCCAAATCGGACCGGTTTGAAATTGCTATATATCGCGCGAAAGAGATCGTCTCATCGTAAAGGGAGAATAGAAATCGAATTTCCGCCGGTCGCTGTCGCATTTTCTCCCCTGCGATTCTCTTTCTCGCAGTCGATTCCGTCCAAAGATGCCTCAAGGAACGCTGGAAGTTCTTCTTGTCAGTGCTAAAGGTCTCGAGAACACCGATTTCCTCTGTAAGTTTTCTCGGATCTCTCTTAATATTGTTGTTCATCTTCTCAATTCGATTGCTTCAGATCTTCATTTTTTTACGTAAAAACTTGAAAATTTTACAGGAGTAATGTTTATTGTGTTTTTCATTCACTCGGAGCTTTTTGACATTCGATCTCTTTTATAATTCGCTTTAGATCTAGATTCTGCTTTCAGAAATAGTTTTCTCCTTTTTAGTTTGAATTTTCATCGAGACCTTTCTATATAAAGAAACTTTCCGTGATTGATTCATCTGAGCATTGAATTTAGTTGAGTCTAAGAATTCTGATCTCTATAAGCACGTATCCGAACCCTTTGATTATAGTTTTTAGTCGTATTCGTTCTCATTTGACGAACGATACTTGTATATCTTGTTTTAGATCCAGATTTTTCTTTCAGATGCAACTGTCCTTTAGAATTGTCTTCGTCGAGATCTTTATATCATATATAAAGAAATTTTTCGTGCATTTGAGCATTGAATTCAGTTGTAAGTCCTCGAGATTTTCACGTATAAGCTCTGATCTGGTTCCTGCGATTACAGTTTCTATTTGTAGAATTTTGATTTAGTTGCAATCTTCCTAAAACTACTGGCAATAATTGGAAGTTCTAATATTCGCGTCCTTAATGTTTTGTTTTCTTCTTTTTTTTTTTTTTTTTTTTTTCCTTTTCGATCCACCTAAGAAGTGTTTGAATATGGATTTTCACTGAATTCGTTGAAACCTCATCTTGATTTGCTAGATCTTGCTGGTGTCCTCTGACTTCGTTGAAACCTTATATTGATTTTTCTAGATCTTGCTTTCCTTTTGCTGAGTTATGTTTTTTTACTTGTTTCCTTTTCATCCATTGCACAATTGATAAGTATTGTATCCATTTTTTTTAAATCGACTATTATATTCCATGTTCGTCGATGCTTTCGGCTGTTCTTCTTCTGATTATTTATTTTTCAACACACAAAAAACTTATTTCTAACTTTAACTGGCAATAATCAACCAAATGCTTGTATGGTTGCTTAAATTTCTTCCAGGCTGTAACTTTTAGCCTTAACTGCAATTTTTCTGTTCTAATTTGAACCAATCTATCATTAAATACTAAGATTCTTCGAATTTTTTATTGAAACAACATTCCCAGTTTGATGTAATTTGTTGTCATACGATTGTATAGCTAGTTAGCTACGTAACATTTAGGATTTCACTTCTATTTCCCAATTTTATGTATTTTTTTGTTTTCTGAGATTTACTTGTTCTTGAACAGGTGACATGGATCCTTATGTCGTTCTCACTTGCCGTACTCAGGAGCAGAAAAGCAGTGTTTCATCAGGTTCCTTTCTAGCCACTGAATTCATATCTCATATGTTACATCTTCCTACACAGAAAATATAAAAACTGTAGAGCCCAATACTGTTTAAAAAAAAAAAAGTGCTTTTATTGTTTGGATCTGTTTAATTGCCAAAAGGGCGCAATGTTGATCAGAGTTGAAGCAACTGTAGAATTGAGTTTAACACTTGCACTGACTGTTACTATTAAATGGTTTGTACAGGTAAAGGATCTGAACCAGAATGGAATGAGAACTTTGTTTTTACCATCTCTGATGGTGTTTCAGAACTCAGTATCAAGATAATGGACAGCGACAGTGGTACAGAGGATGATTTTGTGGGCGAGGCAATGTGAGTAATAAGTTTATTTTCACAAAGTATTTATGTTATCCTAGGCTATATTGATTTCTTCAAGTTATCCTTATTCTCAACCAGTGCGAATTAAGGCAACTGGGATGTGTCATTTATTTATGCCATAAGGATGAATCATTTGTTTAGGCTGTGTTTGCAACTACTTAATTAAGTGCTTACTTGCACTTATTAAAACACTTTTTGAGCCATTAAATGTGTGGTAACATTGAATAGGTAAGTTCCTACTCATAAGCAGTAAGAGGAAGATAGCCCATAAGGCAAACTTGTTAACAACTTCTCCTTATCACTTATGCTGGAACTTGTTTTCTAAGGCTGCGTTTGAGATTGATTGTGCTTATAAGTACTTGTAGACTAGTGATTCTCTCAAAACACTTATCCACAACCGTAATAAGTTGCTTATTTTAAAAAAATAGGTGTTTGATAAAGTGGTTCTCTCAAAACACACGTCCACAACCGTAATAAGTTGCTTATTTTAAAAAAATAGGTGTTTGATAATGTGGTTCTCTCAAAACACACGTCCACAACCGTAATAAGTTGCTTATTTTAAAAAAAATAGGTGTTTGACAAACACATGTATTTAAGTGCTTAAAAAGAAAATAAGTGCCTGTGTAATTACCTTTACAGAAGGACTTCCTACACTTTTAAGAAAGTCCTTTAATAAGCTAAAAGTTAAAACAAGCACTTCAATAAGCAGTGCCAACGCATCCTAAACATTAGTGGAATTTGAAAAAGGCACTTATGGCCACAAACACATTAATAAATCTTTTAGAATGACACTTTTACCCCCAAATTTTAAGTTAATTCCTATAATTTTGTCTTGATAAGGCAAAGTGCTCCCATTGATTCACTTATAGTCAAATACTTATTTAAAAAAACACAAGTTGAGCCAGCCAAAAAAATAAAATAAAATAAAACCAACAAACAAACAAACAAAAAAGCTATATGTAATATGCTTGAGTCATCTGTTCCAAAAAAAAAAAAAAATATGCTCGAGTCACCCATCTGCAAAATTTCGTATACTATTATTTACATTTAAAGAAGAAAACAAAAAACTCATATACCAACACGAAACTTAGTTGAATTTACTCCTATTTTGGTTTAATATGATGATTGCATTGCAGCATCCCTCTGGAGGCACTGTTTACAGAGGGAAACCTTCCTCCGACACCATACAATGTGGTAAAGAATGAGGAATATTGTGGAGAGATTAGAGTTGGCCTCACTTTCTTGCCTGAGGTATATATATATCTTTTCTCAATCACACTAATTTATATATTTTGGGTGGAGCTTTTACTCTCACTTTCTTGCCTGTGTTATATATCTTCTCAATGTACACTTACTCGAAATTCCATAATTCTCAGCCAAAGTCAAATTCCATAATTCTCAGCCAAAGTCTAGAATTGAAATAGACCTTCCTACTCGAACCTTTTCCTTTTCCTTTATTTGATGATGGATACGGTTTTAATTCAAAATTCTAGACAAGTTTACTTTGTTGGAACACCATAGTTAGTTAATATACTATGTCTGGCTGCCGTTACAGGGAAGAAGCAACCAGGGCGTCTCGGCACAGGAGGATAACTACGGTGGATGGAAAGACTCTTCCTATTAGACAGTGACTGTGTTTGTCTTCTGTTGTGGTGAAATGTGGCGTTTGCCACTAGTTTCTAAAGACTGGTGAAGGAATGGATAAGAAGGCTATTTGGTATCAGAGTATTCAAAACTCTGGATTTGTGTTATTCTATATAATAAGCTATATTGTTAACCAATAATGCCTATTCAGAGAGGGAGGCAGAGAGACATATTACCCATCTATTTGTGCCTATGCAGAACTAGATTTATCAAGGTGAGGAAAAGGGATGGCTCTTAACCACCTAGCAAAAGATCAAACTTCATAATTTAGATGACAATTCGAAACTAAAGTGCACTGAAAAATATAAGACAAGGTCAGAATGTTTACAGGTACTTTTGAGCTTCTTTACATTTTTTTCCTTCTAGAGCTACAAGTCTTTCAGAAGTTCACCTTTCCTTGGCATTTCTTGATCCCCTTCTCCCCACTAGGTTGATGTAGAACATTCTCCCCTGAACTCTGTAAGCCCAGATTTCCCAGGGATGGGATTGTAGGCGTAACAGGTAACTCCTCTGGTGCATCAGATTTGAATGTAAGATCAGTTTGGGAAAACCTATCTGACCCGAAATCCGGCAATTCCAAGCCATCGACCCTTTGGGTATTATGAGTTGTGTCGAGTTGCTGCTGGAAGAAATTCTCAATTTCGAAATTGTCCTCTACTGGGATTGCACCAGTAAGAGTCTTGAATGCAAATTCAAGTACTGGGTCTGGCCATGAATCCCCAAACGGCATGACAAGGGGGGATCGTGGCTTCTCACCAGTTTCATTTTCAGCTTCTGCTTTCTCAGCATTCTTTTCTGGAGCATCTTGGTCCTCGTGCAGCTTTTTCATTTCATCCAACGGCTCTTTGTCTATTGACACTTCGGGATCACCAAAAACATTAGGTGTGCACATTTTTTCACTTTCATTTGGTGGCTGCTTGTCTGATGGAACACAAGATGGCTTCGGCTTTTCAAGCTGCTGTGATGCCCCATGAACACAACTACTCAGGACCGAATCTTCTGCTGTATTAGTTTCACCCTTAGCTAACCGTCGACGAGCTTGGGTACTAGTTTCTATGTCTGGTGCTGGGTCAGCTTCAAGCCCAGCAAGTCGTTTTGAGGCCCGACGAAGCAAGGTAAGCTTTGCTCTATCCTCGGAACCTTTTGACCCAAGCTGAATCCGTCTGCTTCCATGCTTCTGCACCCCATTTTCCTTCAGCTTTTCTCTGTCCTCGGAACCTTTTGACCCAAGCTGAATGATTCTGCTTCCATGCTTCTGCACCCCCTTCTCCTCCGATGGTAGCTTTTTGAGCGGGACCTCAGCAGCAAGAGCTGAAACAACTACGTTTTCGGCTGGAACCCTCTTAGCCATCCTTTTCTTCAAGCCCTCGGCTTCTGACAGGGATAAGCCACATTGGTCAGCACTTTCCTCACCTGCACACAAGGTACAAATCAGTAGTGTTGGTCTTAAAAAAATAAAAAAATAAATGCCTAATCAAACACCTCTATAACAAAGATCCCCGTTCAACTATTATTGATTTCTCCTGATGAAGTTATAGGAAAAAGTAATAAACATTGCTCAACGGATATGTACCATTACAATATCCTTCAACTTACTTAGCCATAGGATACAACTTGGGATCATCTGATACAACTCGGGATCGGCTCGGTCCGAGCATGATACGTGTCAGTCAAACTAGTTCGGATCGTCCGATCCAACTCGGCCAAGTCGAAACAAATCGACCACGCAAAGTACTTATCAATTTTTTTTTGTTCTTTTGACTCATTGTTTGACTCAGCTGATCCTGATACGGATTGTCGATTCAACTCAGGATCGGCCGGGAACGATCCTGATCTGATCCCAGAGTTCAAACACTATGCCCTGCTGTCTTTGCAACCAGGAGGCATAGCCAGTTCAAGGTTGGATGAGGACACTTTGCTGAGTGGCATGGTAGTCTCCATAGAGTTTCCATATCATTTGTCACATGAAATCCAATGCAACATGAGGAAATCTGGTGCATCTGAACAGTCTACCCTGGCCACATCCACACACACACATCCACACGGGTGCGCGCACACACACACACACAGATCATCTAGCGGATAAATTCAGTCTACAGCTATTGAATTTTACACTGACCAGGAGCAAGTATGGAGAGGGGTACACATTCTTCCGATTCCAAGATTCGTTCATCTTCTATTGCCTCGTTTAACTTTGAGCTCTGACCTGCGAATAGCTGCCTTTTTGTTCCACTGCCTGCTAGTTTCTGTCTTTTGGCTGTCATAGGTGGCTAAAGAGACAGGACAGAAAACCAAAAAGGGGAGAATATAAGAGCTAAATTCTGAAGTCTCCAGCAGATAATGCGTACAACAATATAATCAATAGAAGTGCGGAAATAAATCTGCTCGTGAAGATAGCTCCCTGTGTTTAATTAACAAGTTGCAATAGCTAAATCATACTCTCATGAAAGTATTTTTGGTTTTCAAAATACTTATAGAAGGAAAGCCATTTAGGTGATGCATCACTCAGCAAGAAATGTAATCCCCCAGTACAACATTGAAGATAACAAACCAAACAGAAATAATGGATTTCTAATCTTGAATTAAGATACATGTGCCTCCCATGGATAGGGCTGTCAACGGATTGGATTCGGACTGGATCAAGGCATATCCAAATTTGATTTGATCAAAATTCGGATCAAATCAGATCATACTTCATCAGATCATAAAATAATAAATTCCTTACCAAATCCTATTAGTTTCAGATCGGATCGAATCGGATTTGGATAATTATCGGATTTTTTGGTAACCCTATTTTACAATTAATAAGAATCAGATAAAAAATAAATATAATTTGATACATACTTAATTGTTTTAAAATATCCTAAATTAATGACTTATTTCTAATTATATGCTTAATACTTGTAATCACCCAATCTCATATATGCATGTAATATCTTTAATATACATTTTATATATTTATATATGCACATAAATGGAATCGGATCGAACTCTTATCGAATTGAATCAACCAATATCCGAATTTGATCCAATTAAAGTCGGATTGAATCGGTTCATAACTTATCGGATTGGAAATCCCTTACCAAATCCGTTTTTTTCAGATGGGGTTCAGATCGAATTCGGATCATGATCTGATCCATTGACAGCCCTATATGGATCTATATAGCATGCAAAAACTATCCTATGAATGTATTGCTTTCTTCAATGTCCAACCTTCTGCTTCCTATCCCACAGCTGGTCTAATAGCCATCTTATAGAATTCTCGAAAATAAAAGAGAGAAGAAACAACAATCAAACAAGCCAGTTTGTCCCTTGGTTTCCCAGCATGAATGCGGATCCAAATTGTTCATTTCCCTGGTCTTTTCTTCACTCAAGTAACCTAAAAGGCATAATCTCTCTGCCATCCAGTTTGCCAAATTAGAAGACCAAGATGCGCCAAATATGTAGTGCCCAAAAATGTAAAAGAGGAGCACATGAGAAAATTTCAAGCTAGAGAATACGAAATACAAACATTAAGAGATTCAAATCAGAAAAATAACACAGTAATTAAAGAAAGCCCTCAAAGATTTGGTACAACACTGTCACCAAGATTTTAAATTTCACCAAAATGACCCCAGCGAGACAAAATGTAGGAGGAATTCCCCTTTTCCCCCATTTATTGAAATTTCAGTAAAATATAGCGAAGCATTTCCCTAATATATCTACAACCTGGTGAAATATTCCGCCTGGCCAGCAAAATATCGATGAAATTTCGCCAGAAAAATCTAGTGAAATGTCTGGCGATATAGAAATTTAAAACCTTGATTGTCACTGGAGCTTACCATGCATGCAAGAAGCCATAAGAAGCTGCCACATCTAATAGGTAGGAAGAGAATGAGACAATCTATTTGGTGGGCTTCTTCACCTTCATCTCTTACATTCTTCTATAAACTCCAAAAGTATTATGAAATCAACATTTATTATAATAGGTATTGTTATTGCAAAATGCCGTGGATTCCCCTCCTGGGTAATTCATAGCAAGGACCCAACTTGCATAGGCGGGTCATTTCTGTCACAGTTACTAAAGATTTAAAAAGTAAAAAAGTTTAAGAAAACATTTGTGTGAACCATAAGGTGGGTGAACTATTCTTTCCCCTATTACTTTCAATATAATTGTCTTGCGTCAAATCATCAAGCCTTTTTAACATCATAAGTTGCATAATCCATCAATGTCAGTCCCGCTCTAGTGCTAAATCTTCATTCTAATGAATTAAGTACAGCATCTCTACACAATCCATGGATTGCAACTATATAAGAGCAAAGTCTCGCTCAATTTCCTTAAATACAGACAAATCATCCTCTCACCTCTTTAATTTGTCTCTCTCCCTCAAAAGCTACAAACCCAACATATACATAAGGTATTAAATGCTTTTATTATTTACTAAATATCATTTAAAAAAATTTAAATCTCTAATTTTACAAATTCAAATAAATAAATAAGAATCTACACAATCCGTGTTGAAAATATAAAAGCGCAAAGTCTCGTTCGATTTCCTTAAATACAGTTAAATCACTCTCTCACCCATCCAAATCAATTTCAATGAGAATACATTCATTGATATCATATCTCCTCTTTAATTTGTCTCTCCCTCAAAAGTTACAAACCCAACTTATATAAAAAATATATATCTAATTTTACAAATTCAAATGAATAAATCAGACACTCATTTGAGTATATATTTATAACTTTCATTTTATCTAAAAGAAGAGTTTTATTAAGGATATATGCATAACTATACATATATATACACAGTACATAGTTAGTATAATTTGATTTTTTTTTTAATTTCTGAAAAAGAGTTTTATATATGCTCCAATGGCACTCCCACTTTGAGAATATTTTAGAAATGGACGCATCTCAGGTGACTTAAAAAATAAATTTTGGTTGGAACCTATACAAGGCCCAAAATTTTAAGTGTGATGGGATAGCCTAAACCAGGTTCTGGTTGTTTTACCCTCGTCGCCAAACTAAGAGAAATGCAAGAAATGGAAAAAACAAAGAGAAAGTGTTGATTCAAGGAGATTGACTATCTGTGAAATGTTGCGTCTCATCTTGACTATTTGACAAATTATAAAGATAAGTAGCATGTGCTACTCCACAATAATGTTTATCAGTTACACTCTTGTACTAGCAGGCTGAAATGGACGCATAATTTGCAAGACAGGTCAGCGTTCCTCTTCCTCTTTCTCCATCAAACCTATGAACACCTTTATCCCCCACAGGATCCAGGGTCTTAATGTATGCCATTGTGAAAAGCTTCCTTTTGAACCACCAGTTACCACATTATCATATCTAGTCAGGTAATCCTACATCAAAGCATCCTTATATGAAGTCAAAACAAACGGAGCTAGTAACTGGGTACTTAATGCTAACTCACCACACCATAAGTCATGTCAAAACTGAATGTTGGAACCCTTTCCCACTCTGAACTGGATGTTTTCAGAAAATTCCTCAAATTATAAAAAGCAATTCCATGGACCCACTTGTTATAGCCCATTCAGAAGGATTTTCACCATATTTGACTTAATGATAATTTTCTATAAACTGACTATTTGCTCCCCATGCAAAATTTCGCCAAAATGGCCCCCAGGGAAACGAAATGCAGGGGAATTCGCTGAATTCCCCCATTTTTTTGAAATTTCGGCGAAATATTTCCCCAATATGTCTCCAACCTGACGAAATAATCCGCCAGATCGAAATTTTGCCAGAAAAAATCTGGCGAAATGTCTGTGATATCGAAATTTAAAACCTTGCATAGCTCTAAAGCTATTGTCCCAAAAGGGCCTTGTTGAAGGCTACCAAATCTCTAATTCCCAAACCACCAGATTGCTTAGACTTGTATATTTGATCCTACTGGACCATATGATGCATGACTAAATAATGAGGAACTATCAGAGCTTTTCATTGAACTAGAGACCCTTCATAATAGTTTTTTTGGATTAGGAAACTACTTATAAAGCATTGAGTCAGTTACAAAAACTTATTTTCTTTATAAATATTATAGATATATTACGAGTTGGGTTGAATACTTGGAGTATTAATCAAAATGCTTTGTACATAGTCCTTGGAAAGCCATCTCTTCTTTAACCCCATCTTTTTATTTTATTATTTGTTTTGGGTTGGGTTCGGGTTTTTTAATTCGTTTTTGGCATGACTTATGGTGGGGGAGTCTATTTTCAAAAATAGATTTCATAGATTATTTTTGGTGGTACAGCATAGGGATGCTGTGGTTTCTGACATTCTTTCTTGGTCCTCCACAGGATTAGTATGGAATCTCCCTTTTAGAAGAGATCTCAGACATGCAGAATTAGAGGAGTTGTCAAACCTTTTTGATTTTCTTAAGTTCTGTTTCATTGATGCAGGATGTCAGGACTATCAGGTTTGGCCTTTGGAGTTTAGTGGTATCTTTTCCACTAAATCCTTCTTTCATTTCCTTGGTCGGGAGGCGAACTCACGTTCACCTCCTTTTAGTGTTTCTAAATTGTGGAAGGCTAAAGTTCCCCATCGAGTGAGATTATTTGTTTGGACTTCTTTGCTAT
>JAUPMG010081130.1:0-12850 GCA_031762675.1 Pachysandra terminalis | reverse complement strand
TACCATTGCCTCAAAGCCTGTTTCAAACCATACAAGCTCTTCTCCAGTTTGCATATGAGCTTCTCTTTCCCTTTCACTAGGAAACCTTTCGGTTGTTGCATATATATCTCCTCGTCTAAATTACCATGGAGATAAGCAGTTTTCACATCTAACTGCTCAAGGTGCAAACCCTCTGTTGCAACAATGCTCAAAACTGACCGAATGGTTATCAGCTTTACAACCGGTGAAAAAATGTCAGTATAGTCAATTCCCTCTTTCTACTCGAATCCTTTGACCACCAACCTCGCCTTGTATCTCCTGGAACCATCATGTTCCTCCTTAATTCGATACACCTATTTGTTATGTAGAGCTTTCTCTCCCTCTGGTAACTCAGCTAGTTTTTAGGTACTGTTGGAGATAAGCGAATTCATCTCATCATTCATAACAAGCTCCCACCTGCTAGCATCCACTATCTGACATGCTACATCATAGCATTCAGGTTCACCTGCATCAATGAGCAACAAGTAATTCAAATACCTTCTGTTTGGAACGTGAGATTGGGAAGACCTCATAGGTACAGGAGTCTGCAGTGCATCACTCTGTGGTGTAGGTTCCTTTGACTCTGACTCTCAATTGTTTGTTGTACCACACGGTTCCCTGGAATATCATCCAACTCGACACATGTTGGATCTTCCTATATTGTACCGCTGGACTGTGCTGCGCTTCTGTCCTTGTACATCACCCCTTCATTGAAGATAACATCTCGGCTTATGATAACCTTCTTGTTTTGGTCATCCCAAAATCGGTATCCATATTCATCTCCGCCGTATCCAATGAAAGTATACTTCAGTGACTTGGGATCAAGCTTACCCCTGGCATGGTCACTGATATGCACATAAGAAACACAACCAAAAACTTTCAGATGGGAAACTTTTACCTCATTGCCACTCCATACCTCCTCTGTTAACATATGATCCAATGGTACTGATGGGCCTCGGTTGATTAGGTATGCTGCTGTGTTGACTGCCTCTGCCCAAAACTGCTTGGGTAATTCTACCTAGATACACATACTTCTAGCTCTCTCAGTCAATGTTCGGTTCATTCGTTCTACCACTCCATTCTGTTGTAGAGTTCCTGGCAATGACCTCTCCAATCAGATTCCATTCTCATAACATAATTTCTTGAACCTGGTGTCTTCATACTCACCACCATTATCAGATCTCAACTTCTTGATTCTCAAATCTGTCTCATTCTCCACCATGGCTTTCCACTTCTTGAACACCTCGTACACCTCAGATTTCTGCCTCAAGAAATTTACCCACACTTTTATAGAATGGTCATCAATAAAAGTCACAATGTAGGACTTACCACCAATGGATGAGACTGTAGCTGGTCCCCAGACATCAGTGTGAACTAGCTCAAGCTTCTCTTGCTTTCTTGGTTTGTCATCTTTCTTGAAACTCACCCTTTTCTGCTTCTCGAAGATGCAACTTTTGCACAAGTCCACATCTATTGACTGAAGCCCTGGTAGTTTACCTTTGGATTGCATAACCTTAAGTCTTTTCTCACTTATATGTCCGAGCCTCTGGTGCCATAAGTTTGGATCCCCCTTGCAATCTGCAACTGCAATGAAGGTTGTGACATAACCTTCATTTGCCAACTATCCCACTGAAATCAGATTCTTTCTCAAGTCAGGAATGTGTCTCACATCCTTCAATTTCCATACAGACCCATTTAACTTCATCTGCACATCGCCCTTGCCAACCACATAACATGGTTGATCATCACCAAGATAAACCTTCTCTAGGTTACTTGGTACATAGCTCACAAAGAACTCTCTGCTTGAGGTGGCATGAAAGGATGCTCCGGAATCTAACACCCAAGAGTCTGCCTTGCTCTCCAAAGAGCATATCAAAGCATCATCTACATTTTCGGAAATGACATTTGCCTCAAGCTTCTTCTCTGTTTTCTTCTCTTTCTTTGGAGATTTGCACTGATTTTTAAAGTGGCATTTCTTACCACAGTTCCAACATTCAATGTTCCTAGATCGAGACTTCGACTTATGATTGTCGGACTTGAACCTTCCCCGATATGAACGATCTAAACCCTTCTTGGAGTTTCTGCCTCTATTCTCTATGTTCAATATAGATCGTGAAGTAGAAGTTTCATCTGATTGCCTCTGATATCATCAATCGTGATCATACTGATCACATCGTCAAACTTCAATGATGTCTTCCCCGCCGAACTACTAATCACAGTAACCATGCCATTCCAACTCTCAAGCAATTGACTGAGAATCAACAATGCTCGAATCTCATCCTTGAATTCGATATCAACTGTTGTTAACTAGTCAACAATTTCATTGAATTTGTTTAGATGTTCTCTGAAATGCTCACATTCGGCCATCTTCAGATTGAACAACTTCTTTATTAAGTACACATTATTTACTGCAGACGGTTGCTCATACATCTCAAAGAGAGATGCCATAAGAGAGGCTATAGTCTTCTCAGCCTTAACATTAAAGGCAATAGACTTCGATAGTGTCAGCCTTATGGTGCCAAGTGCTTTTCTGCCAAGCACATCCCATTCTTCTTCATAGTTGCAGGCATCGTACCCAATGGTAGGTATAGATCCTCATGTAGAGGTAATCATCTATCTGCATCTTCTAGTACCCGAAGTTTGAATCATCAAACTTCTCTATTCCTTTATTTGATTCCTTCTCTGAAGTCATCGCTCCCACTCAAACCAAAACCAACAAAAAGAACTTTCACAGGAATTTTGTCAAGCACCTTTTGTGCCAATTGTCACACAAACCAAAGCTCTGATACCACTTGTTGGGATTTAGACTGATTCAACACGTGTAGCTCAATCTAACAAACTCTCATCAAGAGTTCATAAATCTTGAGATTCGATGAATCAAGAGAACAAATAAAGCAAATAAATATAGAAGACAAAAAATAGAGAAAAGAAGAAGAACATACACAGATTTAACATGGTTCGGCGATTTTGCTTACCTCCACGGAGCACACCAATAATCCACTATCTCTTTGATGAAGTTTTACAATCTAAGAGAGAGACTTTCTCAAAGCCCTAAAAATCTCTTGTGAAACTCTCTATTTTTCTCTCTTGCTCCCACACACGTTTTTTCACACTACACGCAAAGTGGAAACAACTCAGTCTTAAAGAGACTCGACAGGTTGGATATAGAAACTGGACACGGGTCGGGAGGTGAACCCCTGCAAGCTGACACAAAGCTCGACCCGTGGTTCACACCGCGCACAAGCTCAGGCTCCACAAAACCCAACAAACGATACTCCAACAAATCTTCATCAATTGGAGGTTCCAACTATTCCACTTATTGTGGATCTATTTGACAAGCTTTCACCTCCACCAATGTCTTTCCAACATCAATCATCCAATACTCACCCCATGACAACTCGACTCAAGGATAGCATTAGGAAGCCTAAGACCATGTATGTGTCGAAATATCCTCTGCATCTCCTCTCCTCTCTCAAATATCTGAAGATAATGAACCTACATCCTTCACTCAAGCTCAAAAGATTCAACAATGGATGATAGCAATGGCCGATGAGTTCAATCCATTGATGCGTAATGGAACCCGGTCTCTTGTATCCCCACACAAGGACAAGAACATCATCAAATGTAAATGGGTCTTTAATATCAAAAGGAAATCTGATGGAAGTCTTGAATACTATAAGGCCAGACTTGTAGCAAAGGGATTTAACCAACAACCCGGCATTGATATTGGAGAGACCTTCAGTCCTGTTGTAAAACCAATCACTATTCGAGTAGTTCTCTCCGTTGCAGTCTCCAAATCATGGACAATGAAGCAACTTGATGTCTCAAATGCCTTCTTACATGGATCTATCCAAAGATGTCTATATGTCACAACCCCTTGGTTTTCAATATTCACAATTTACCACTCATGTGTGCGAATTGCGAAAGACATTATCCATGCCTGGTATCAACAACTTAGTTGCTTTCTACTAGAACATGGATTTGTGGGTTCTAAGTCTGACACCTCTCTCTTCCTTTACAATAAATCTGGTATTATCATCTATATCTTAATTTATGTAGATGATATAATCCTCACAGGTAATCATGATCCTTCAATACAACATTTGATCTCTCAAATGTCAATGAATTTGCAATTACGGATCTTGGTTCCGTACACTATTTTCTAGGGATTCAAGCACAATCTACAATAGATAGCATCTTCCTCACTCAATTCAAATATACCAGTGATCTTCTGCAATGAACTAATATGGACGGAGCTAAACCATGCAAATATGGACGGAGCTAAACCATGCAAGACTCCCATGGCCACTGGCACTTCTTTATCTCGGTTCAATGGAACAGTTCTTGATGATCCATCAATTTTTAGAAGCACAATTGGGGCCCTACAATACCATTCTTTTACTCGTCCAGACATCTCATTTTGTGTTAATAAGGTTTCTCAATTCATGCATACCACTACAGATGTGCATTGGATGGCTGTGAAGAGATTTCTACGGTACCTCAAATACACTATTGGTCAGCGTATTCAGATATGTAAATCATCATCCTAGAATATTTAATGCTATTCTTATGGTAACTGGGTCGGATGCCTAGATGACCATAGATCTTCTGGTGGCTACTGTTTAATCCTAGGCTGCAATCTAATCTCTTGGAGTTATAAAAAATAACCCATTGTTGCAAGATCAAATACTGAAACTAAATAGAAGGGTCTTGCAAACACAACTGTTGAAGCCACGTGGATACAAAGCTTACTTGAAGAACTAGGAGTTTAACAAAATCAACCTCCAATCCTCTGGTGTGATAATGTTGGTGTGATCTACTTAACAGTGAATCCTATCTGTCATGCTCGTACCAAGCATGTAGAAATTGATTTTCACTTTGTACAAGACAAAATGGCCCACAATGATCTAGCAGTTCAATTTCTATCATCAATTGATCAAGTTGCACATATTTTTACATAAAGTCTATGAAGAAGACGATTTCAACTTTTGAAAGACAAGCTTATGGTTGTCTCTCCACCATTTCGGTTGAAAGGGCATGTTACGGAATCTAACTATCCTAAAACAGCTGAACTCCTCTCCTATCTTCTAGGAGTTACACTCCTACTTCTAGGTCTTCTGTGAACCTGGGTTGTGTGAACCCCGTGTGAACCTCACACAAGGTTGACACTTGTCTCTAGGTGGGCCCACTAAGAAGCGTGACTTGCATTCTTAAAACCATAAGAGACTTGATGAACCTGAAATTAGCTTCTACCTTAACCGGCGATGGCCACCCTTTCTGTGGGCCGCTTGAGAATAAGTGTCAACCTTGTGTAACATTCACACAACCCAGATTCTCAGATGATCTTCATCTTTTATAACTAGGGAGCCCATACAAACAATTTCATCATTTGACTTTCCTAGTGTTAAGAATTCTTGATCTATTCATGCAAAGATCCACTGTACATTTTTGAGATAAAACAAGGTAAGAACACCAAATCATAAGTATCCTTTTCTCATCATATGGCATGTGTCATGAATACACTTTATTGCCTTGGGCTGAGATAGACACTAACAACATAGGTGAAGCATCTTTCAATCTGTGTGGCCTACTACCCATTCAGATCCACCTCCGTATGAAGAAAAAGTTGTTATCCTTACACATGAGCATCTACGTGGGTTTTTTCCCCTATTGGACTACGGAAAGTTCTCCTTTTAATGACTAACTTCATGTCTGACTTTTAAGATGTGCTGACTCAGCACCATGCAGGCAAGCTAGAAATGTTTTCTTACTTTTGACTCTTAGCAAAGCCGACTTAACTATCTCAAATTTCGATTCGGTCAAAATAAAGTCTAAAATCGAGTTAAAAACTAAAAAAAAAAAAGTAAATTACATTCATTCTCTTGAGTTTGGCATAATGGCAACAAGTACCCTTAAACTTTGGCCATTACAAACACCTCCCTTATAGTTTAAAAGTATGTTACAACAAACCCCTTCCATAGTAGTTATCAATAAAGTAACAAAATATTTGAGTTTTGCTTACCGCAGTATATTTTATGAACGAAAATACCCTTATATACATTGTTTAATAATCTTAAGTACAAAATAGATGCTTACATGGAAGAAAAAAAAGCTTAGTATCAATGATAATAATAAAAGATTAAAAAAATAATAATAATAAATAATTAAAAAATAGTTCATATTTATTACAATCATCATTGATTGAGGGTATTATGGCAAATGATCAGTTTCTGTTACCAATTGTTGACTCCCTCTAGTTTGAATGAGTTTCTGTTACCAATTGTTAGACTCTCTCTAGTTTGAATTTGAATCCAATATATTTTGGATACTTATATACTTTTTGGATGTTGTAACATAAATGTTGTACTTATTAGTTGTAAACTTTTGTATTATTTCACATTATTAATCAAAATATTATTTATTATTTTTTTTTAAATTTGTATGTTCATAAATAATATATATTTTAATGAAGATATCACTTTTTATTGACTAACTTTTTATTTATATTTTAGAAGTTATTACTTAGTACTTATTTAAAAAAAATTGGCTAAAATTAAGTCTATATTAAAATACTTTAAATAAAAAAAGTGAATTTATTTCGACGAAATATCCGAAATTCCGCTCCGAAATTTCGCTGAAATATCCAAAATTTCAGATATTTCGATTTCGATTGTGCCTCCGAAATCCTTGAAATTGGTAAAATTTTAAACTATGCTTAACAGTGAATCCCATCTTTCATGCTCGTACCAAACATGTAGAAATTGATTTTCACTTTGTACAAGACAAAATGGCCCGCAATGATCTAGCAGTTCGATTTCTATCATCAATTGATCAAGTTGCATATATTTTTACAAAAAGTCTATAAAGAAGACGATTTCAACTTTTGAAAGACAAGCTTACGATTGTCTCTCCACCATTTCGGTTGATGGGCATGTTACAGAATCTCACTATCCTAAAAGAGCTCCTACTCTTTAGGAACTCCTCTCCTATCTTCTAGGAGTTACATTCCTATCTTCTAGGTCTTCTGTGAACTTGGGTTAAGTGAACCCCGTGTGAACCTCACACGAGGTTGACACCTGTCTCCAGGTGGGCCCCTAAGAAGGGTGACTTAAATTCTTAAAACCATAAGAGACTTGATGAACCTGAAATTACCTTCTACCTTAACCGGTGACGGCCACCTTTTTTATGAGCCTGCTTGAGAACAAGTGTCAACCTCGTGTGAGATTCACATAACCCAGATTTACAAAAGACCTTCATCCTTTATAACTAGGAGTCCATACAAACAATTTTATCATTTGACTTTCCTAGTGTTAAGAATTCTTGAACTATCCATGCAAAGAACCACTTTACATTTTTGAGATAAAACATGGTAAGAACACCAAATCATAGTTATCCTTAATTATCTCCATATGGCATGTATCATTCCAAGCCGTCCTTGAGATTCCTAAATACACTTTATTGCCTTAGGCTGAGATAGGCACTAACAAGAGAGGTGAAGCATCTTTCAATCTGTGTGGCCTACTACCCATTCAGATCCACCTCCGTATGAAGAAAAAGTTGTTATCCTTACACATAAGCACTACGTGGGTTTTTTCCCCTATTGGACTATGGAAAGTTCTCCTTTTAATGACCAACTTCATGTCTGGTTTTTAAGATGTGCTGACTCAGCCCCATGCAAGCAAGCTAGAAATGTTTTATTATTTTTGACTGTTTGCAAAGCGGACCCAACTATCTCAAATTTTGAATATTTCGGTCGAAATAAAGTCTAAAATCTAATTAAAAGTTAAAAAAAAAGAAAGTAAATTACATTCATATCTTTTTGAGTTTGGCACAATGACAACGAGTACCCATTAACCTTTGGCCATCACAAACACCTCTCCTATAGTTTGAAAATATGTTACAACAAATCCCTTCTTTAGTAGCCATCAATAAAGGAACGGAATATTTGATTTTTTCTTATTGCAATATGTTTTATGGACGAAAATGCCTTTGTATACCTTGTTTAATAATCTTAAGAAGAAAATAGATGCTTATATAGAAGAAGAAAGAAGCTTAGTATCAATGAAAGTTGTGAAAACCCTATCGATCTCATATAATTATAGGATAAAAATAAAAGATTAAAAAATAATAATAAATAGCAAAAAGTAAGAACAAAAAATAAATAATTGAAAAATGATTCATAATTATTAAAATTATCATTGATTGAGGGGTATTATGGTCAAATGATCAGTTTCTATTACCAAACATTAGACCGAACCCCCCCCCATTTTCTAGTTTGAATTTGAATCCAATATATTTTGGATGCTTATATACTTTTTGGATGTTATAACATAAAATGTTGTATTTATTAGTTGTAAACTTTTGTATTATTTCACATTATTAATCAAAATATTATTTATTCGTATGTTCATAAATAATATATATTTTAATGAAGATATTACTTTTTATTGACTAACTTTATTATTTATATTTTAGAAGTTATTACTTAGTACTTATTAAAAAACAATTGGCTAAAATTAAGTCTACATTAAAACCATAAGAGACTTGATGAACTTGAAATTAGCTTCTACCTTAACCGTGACGGTCACCCTTTTTTATGAGCCTACTTGAGAATAAGTGTGTCAACCTCGTGTGAGATTCACACAACCCAGATTCACAGAAGATCTTCATCCTTTATAACTAGGGAGTCCATACAAACAATTTTATCATTTGACTGTTTTAGTGTTAAAATTTCCTGATCCATCCATGCAAAGATCCACTTTACATTTTTGGGATAAACCATGGTAAGAACACCAAATCGTAGTTATCCTTATCTCAACACCATATGAAAAGTATCATTCGAAGCCGTCCTTACGATTTCTTTAATATATTTTATACCCTTGGGCTGTCATAGACACTTAACAAAAGAGGTGAAGCATCTTTCAAATCTGTGTGGCCTACTACCCATTCACATCCACCTCAGTAGTATGAAGAAAAAGCTGTTATCCTTGCACATTAGCATCTACGTGGATGTTTTCCCCTATTGGACCATGGAAAGTTCTCCTTTTAATAACCAAGTCCATGTCTGATTTTCAAGAATGGCTCCTAATTGTAAGATGTGTTGACTCAGCACCATGCAAGCAAGCTAGAAATGTTTCTCTAACTTATGACTGTTAGCAAAGCTGACCCAACTAATCCGATTAATTTGTTCTCTTCAAGCCAACTGCAAATGGGTTAGCTTCAGTTTTTCTAACATTGTCTTAGCTACAGAAAACTATATCCTAATAGATTTGAATTTCCTAACATTGTCTTAAAATGACAGAAAAATAAATGTAGATTTTCCTCTCTCAGTGTTGACTGATAATTTCAAAGAAGCTTGCTTTCATAGACCAACTTAGACCTTCAAAATAACAGGATTAAACCATCAAACCAACTTTTTCCCAAGTATTTTGAAAAGTTGCCATGAGATAGATCATGATCTGAAACTTTTTTTATTCTTTTTTCTTTAAGAGATCATGTCTATGCCTTTATTCATGTTGATGAGCAATAGATGACTCTGCACCACTAAAGGTTGTGATTCACAAACGACCCCACTCTCTATTCCTTTAAATACATTGGAATTCTCTCCTCTTTGTTGAATTCTTACACAGAACAATCTAAAGAAAGAGGCTACAAGTCGAGGAAGGAAAGGGCAACAAAGGGCTGCTAAATTAAAACAAGTAACTCTCTCTCTCTCTCATGTGTTTAAGCCTCTAGTTTTCAAAGTTGTAACAGAAGAATTAAACATCATCAGTTATTTATTAATGGGTTAGTCTCGAAACTGCAGATAAAGTAGATTCACAGATTGACTGGATGAACAAATTCGGAAAGAAAGCTCACGGGGTCTGCGAGCATGGTAACTTTTTGATCATAGAAACCTCTTTTCTTGAGACAAGAATCCCAAAAAAAAAAAAAAAAAAAATCTGCCCACATTAGTGGTGTGAAGCAATGTTGAAAGATAATTGAATAATGTTCGTTTGTTTTTTTTCTGAAATTGCAGTGAGATTGGGACCCAAAATCTCTGAAACTGTAAAGGGGAAGCTAAGTTTGGGGGCTAGAATTCTTCAAGGAGGTGGGTTGGAGAAGGTCTTCAAACAGCTTTTTAGTGTTAGTGAAGGAGAAAAGCTGTCGAAGGCCTCTCAATGCTATTTATCAACAACAGCTGGTCCAATTGCAGGGCTTCTCTTTGTTTCCAATCAAAAGGTTGCCTTTTGCAGTGAGAGATCTCTCACATTCCCTTCTCCAACTGGAGAGTTGATCAGAACACCCTATAAGGTAATTTAAAAGAACAATTCCATTACTCATGACAAAAATAAATAGTGATTATTAACATATCTAGTGCTATGAAATCTGTGCAGGTCTTGATTCCTCTGAAGAAAATAAGAAGAGTAAACCAAAGTGAGAATGTGAATAAGCCATCCCAAAAGTACATACAAGTAGTTACTGTAGACAATTTTGTTTTGGTTTATGGGGTTTGTGAATTATAAGAAAGCTTTCAAGCATCTGCAACAAGCTATCTTTCAGTTTTAAACTGATGGGTTGAGGTATCACAAGGATCTGAAGAGGATCTTTCTGAACAAGTATTTAATCAAGAGAAGAAAGCTGTACAAGCACACAATTTTGTATAAATTTCAGTTAAATGTATTAATGACATAATATATTTTCAATTTTGAGAAGTTGAAGAGACATTTTGAGTATCCTTTTTGTCATTCGTGTATTGTTGTTGTAAACATGTTTATAGGTTGGCATCTTAATGATTAAGGGAGTACAATATAGACCTCTAGCTACTGATTCCTTGAGAGCCATAGGGTGCATCACCTCCACACTTCAAGAGCAGATTTAGTCCTAAAAATCAGAAATCTTGCAGCTCAATTTTAGAAATGCTCTGTTATACATGTCTATGCAGAGGCAAATTCAGCATCCGATTATTTAAGCCAGATATAGCTCTTGCACCGAGGATGTTTTTGTTCTACACCGGAGGAACTTCTCGTCTGATTTGTGTGACATCATTCTTCTTAAGGATGCTAGTTGTCATACTTATTCAAGACTGTAAACTTGTAATTGTTGTTGGGAAGCCAAGCCCCGTCCAAGAAGGATTTGGATGACCGGTTCCGGAAAACCTTAACATGCGAGCGCGCCTATGTCGTGCCTACACATGTGCGCACACAAACATGCCAATTAGGATCTTCTATTACACACAAAGTTAGGCCCCAACGTTACACTCCCAACGACTATTTTATTTTCTCTATTTAAACTCGTTTTTCACTAAGTCTTCTCTGCTCTTCTCTGCAAATCGAAAAGGCTTTTCTGCTATTGTTTAGTCGTTCTGTTTTCTTGGACAAGGAAAAGTGTTTTCTGGGTTGAGCTTATGTGTTCCTAATTGTAAGTATTAGCGAAGGCGATACAGATTTCCTGGGATGTTGTATCCTGGGGGTGTGCTAATTCTTGTTGCACCGATTTAATAACCACAAAGGCGCGAATCATCTCAAAGACAACGACCAAGTCGTGCCTCATCCCTACAAAATCAATGAGATCAATTTGATTTGTTTTATTCTATCTTTAATTGTCTACAGAATTCTGAATCTGAAAGTAGTTTGACCAACAATTTTAAAACAAATTCGATTGTAATGGCAACCTTTGTTAGTCTTCCTATTTTTGGTCCTAATGAACAGAATAAACCCTTTAGATTTGGGGGGGCTCACTTGAAAAGATGGAGGCGGAGAATGCTTTTCTATATAACTCTTATAAAAGTAGCCTAGTTCTCATTGAACAAGACCATAGGAAATCTGCTTCGGTTCAACTGAAAAAATGACAGTTCTGAATACAGTGAACTTATCCATAAGTGGGAAGAAGATGATTACATGTGTAGAAATTACATACTATACATATTTTCGATGATCAATACGACTACTACGATTAGTCGTTTCAGTCTTCTAACGAACTTTGGGAAGCTCTCTGCAAAAGAAGAAATATGATACTGAGGAGGCTGGCTCCAAGAAGTATGTAGCCAGTAAGTATTTCAAGTTCCAGATAATAGAAGAACAATTTGTGGTGTCTCAAACCCATGACTTACAAATGTTGGTGAAGGAGATCAATTTCGAAGGAATGAAGATAGACGAGCAATTCCAAGTTGTTGCAGTCATTGACAAATTGCCAACATCCTGGAGAGAATTCAAAAACCAACTGTGCACCAAGACAAAGGGGTTCTCTCTTGAAAGGCTTATCACTCGACTACGAATTGAGGAGGCACGGTGTAATGACCTAAACCTAATTATTAATTAAAAAGAATTAATATTGACATAAACTTAATTTAAAATAATTAAAATAACTAATTCTAGTATTTTGATAAGCTATGTATTTCATTTGATTTATTTTGGGGTATTTTGTATTTAAAATAGATGAATGGGATGATTTAGTTATTTACCCGAATTTTGGGTATTTGGTGTAATTATAGTTATTTACACCGGTCGACCAGCCAAAATGGGCGGTCGACCCCCCATCGTGGGCCAAGTTTCTAAATTCGATCTGTCAAGTCTTTTTTATATATTTGCAATTTCCACTTTCGAAATAAGCAAGAGAAAAGTAAGTAAGAGAGGGTTAGGGTTTTTTCAAAATGTCTCTTAGAGATTGTAAAACTTCAAGAAATATAGTGGATTTCTGGTGCACTCCGTGGATGTAGGTAGGCAAGATCGCCGAACCACATTAAATCTGTGTGTTCTTCTTCTTTTCTTTTCTACCTTTCATTTTATTTGCTTTACTTGTTCTCTTGATTCATCGAATCTCAAGATCTGGAAACTCTTGACGAGTTTATTAG